>JALBCR010003705.1:0-44092 GCA_030710515.1 Abscondita cerata | reverse complement strand
ACTACTCTTCCTCATAGATGGTTTTGCCACATCTTCCACATCTAAATATATCGCAAACAGACTTAGAACCTAATTGAGTATCCCTGTCTCATCCCTTCTTTGTTTAGAATTTTTTCCTCACTTTCCATTTCTTTTTATTCTACATTATGTTTCTTCGAACAATTTCTTCTATTGCTTTTACTAGTTTTTAATTTTCTTTTTATATATATGTTATCCATTGTCATCCTTCGTTTCCTAAATCCCGCTTGCCAATCTGGTATTATCTTTTATTCTTGAATTTCTTCTTCAAGTCGTTTTCTTAGTATATGCGCATAGATTTTGTATCCGGACGTTTGCTATACTCCTCCCTTATGTAATTTCACTTCATTCTTTTTTCCCTCTTTGTTTATCGGATTTATAATTGTCCCTCTACTCCATTGAAAATTTCTTTCCTCCAATTTTTGTAAAAATCATCCTTAAGCTGTTCCTCTCATCTTCTCTTCTGTGTTTTACCATTGTTCTCCCTGTGTTCCGTCTGTCCCTTTTGTTTTCAGATCTTCATCTTATTCATTGCCTTTTCTACTTCTTTTTTTGGATCACCCTGTCTCTTATTTTTTCTCTCCGTTCCCTTTTTATATACTTTTCAATTTTTGTTTCTCCAACAGTTCTATGTAATATTCAATTCATTTTTTCTCTCTCTATCCTCGTTACTGTATTTTTCCCTTGTTTTTTTATTTTACAAATGTCCATGCTTTTCCTCCGTTTCTTATTTCTTTAACCATTTTATCGAATTCTGCCTCTATAGGTACTCTTTTTCATTTTTACATTTCTCTTTAAATTTTTTAACCTCCTCAATTCCTCATGCATATTGCCTATTTTTCTTGGATCGATGCTTCAAACGCTGATTCTGTTTACTCAGTCTTTAGGGTTGACAAGCGAAACAAAGTTAGTGGGGGTGTATGTATATATGTATCTACTGATATAACTAACTTCTTGTCGATGTTTAAAGTTGATATACCGTCTGTTCAACATAAAGCGCCCAAGAGTATAGGGACTTTAGTGACAACCAAACAAGAGTCAAACTCAACAGGGTATTTTTTCCCCTCTAATTTTTCCAAGCCCGTTCCCTTAGCTGTGGTTTTGCTAGATAGTAGGTATAGATAGATTAAGAATTTCGTTAATCCATTCATGTGCGTCACTAATTAGATTATATATTTATTTATTTATGTATGGTACTTTTTCCTTATTGTATTGTGATGTAAGTGTTATGGAAGTCTAGTATGAATTTATGTTTGTATAAGGCAACGAGTAATTTGATCAATTAAAGCGGATTAAAAATTGTATAAATGAACACTATCTGGACACAAGTTTCGATCAGAAAATACATGTTAAGTTATTAATGAGTGTTTGAAATAATAACACTATTCTGGACTTCCATTGTCTATATTTTATTTTTAATAGAATAAACACAACGTTTCAATTGCTATTAAATCTGCAATCGTCTTCAGGTGAATACTAACAAACTTAAAGACTACTGTAACTTATATACTAATACAAAGTTAGTGAAACGATCAAGTGTACAAAGTTAATGAAGGGGAACGTTGACCGTAAACTAAGATTAGTCAGGCGTCCAATTAAGGGTTTTCCACACATTGTTAATCTCTACGCTGGGTTGACTAAAGACATTCTTGTGGTTTTCGATAAACGCTGCTTCTTTAAATTTTCTCTTGTACCAGTGCTCTTCTTGGTGTATAATTCTTGCCTCCGACCATTTCATTTTGTGATGTTTTTCCCAGGAGTGTTGGGCAATGCCGGATTTCAAAGTCTCTCCTCTCTGCGTGTGGGTTTTATGTTCCTTCAACTTGATATCTAAGGGTCTATTAGTTTCCCCACGTATGACTGGCCGCATTTACATGGGACTTGTAGATGCAATTCTTGGAGTCACGACTGTTGTTTGGTCTAGTTTTGGAGATCATGCTACCAATAGTTCTTGATGATCTGAATACCGTGTTAATGTCCTAATTTCTTCCTATCCGTTTTATTTTCTCAGATAATCCTTTGACACATAGAATGCTGAGTAGTGTTTTGGGTTTCTCTTCGGTCATGGCTGGTTTGTTTTTAGAGAGTTGTAGAACAGTTTCTACCACTCGTTTCGGGTAGACCATCATTTGTCAAGGATTCCAGACATTTTGTAGAGATTCTTGGGTCTATAGAACTACAAAAACGAGATCGTTTGTCTGCTTCGATCTAGAAAGCCTTTACACTAATGTTTCGGTTGAAGAATCTTTAGAAATTATTTAGAAAGTTCATTAGAGGACAAATGAATTACATAATAGAACTTTGCGAACTACCGGTTGAGGATAATGGAACTTCTACAATGCTGCCTTAAGAACTCATATTTCCAATTAAAGGACGAATTCTTTGCACAAGACGACGGTCTCCTATATGGGTTCGTCTCTGTCACCGGTAATCGCTAACATCTACATGAACTGGTTCGCAGGTCCAATCACTGGAAAAGCGAGATTTAAACCAAAAATTTATGGCTCAAATATGTAGACGATACGTTCATAATTTGGAACCATAGCGACCGTCAGCTAGACCTTTTACTACACCACCTGAACAACATTAAGCCATCCATCAAATTTACCATGGAGAAAGAAAGGAAATACTCACTACCATTCTTGGACGTCCTCGCATAAGAAACAATGAGGATATTGTGACATCAGTTTACAGAAAGCCAACTCATACCGGCCAATATCTGAATTACGACTCCAATCACAGTGGAACAACAAAAAAAGAGATTATTAAATCTTTAGTCGACAGAGCTCACAGACTATGTAATACAGAGGTAGGACTACAAGATGAAATCAAGAACATCAGAAGAGACCTTAAACAAAATGGTTACCCGAAACGATTGGTAGAAACTGTTCTACAACTCTCTAAGAACCAACCAGCCATGACCGAAGAGAAACCCAAAACACTACTCAGCATTCCATATGTCAAAGAATTATCTGAGAAATTAAAACGGATAGGAAGAAATTATGACATTAACATGGTATTCAGATCATCATAAACTATTGGTAGCATGATCTCCAAAACTAGACCAGACAACAGTCGTGACTCCAAGAATTGCATCTACGAAGTCCCATGTGAATGCGGCCAGTCATACGTAGGGGAAACTAAAAGACCCTTAGATATCAGGTTGAAGGAACATAAAACTTACACGCATAGAAGAAACACTTTAAAATCCGGCATTGCCCAACACTCCTGGGAAAAACATCACAAAATGAAATAGTCGGAGGCAAGAATTATACACCGAGAAGAGCACTAGTTCAAGAGAAAATTTAAAGAAGCAGCGTTTATCGAAAACAACAGGAATGTCTTTAGTCAACCCAGCGTAGAGAATAACAATGTGTGAAACCTTTAATTGGACGCCTGACTAATCTTAGTCTACAGTAACGTTCCCGTTCATTAACTTTGTACGCTTGATCCTTCACTTACTTTGTATTAGTATATAACTTACAGTAGTTTAAGTTTGTTAGTATTCACCTGAAGACGATTGCAGATTCAATAGCAATTGAAACGTTGTGTTCATTCTATTAAAATAAAATATAGACAATGGCAGTCCAGAATAGTGTTATTATTTCAAAGATAACATTGTCTAAACCATTCAAACGTAGATTAATGACTGTCTTCCTTCTTTGACTAGTTTGCATGTAAAAGCTCTGTGTATTGACTCTCCCACTTAAAATCGAATGGATACATGATGATTTGAGCCATTTCGAATAGCTAAAGCGTCTTCAGTCTTGTTGTTAACTGATGTCAATATTCCTCTTACTCCTATTATTATGGGTGTAAACATAAAGTTTTAAGAAAGCCATTTCTTGTTAGCTACTTGTCTGAAATGGACGGTATCATATTTTTTGATATGCCACGTGCTTTTGAGGCTTTTTTATTCTTCCCAGGTAACCCAAATGTCACGTATTATTGTAGTGTATCTGCTGTGTATGCCAAATCGAGCTTGAAAAAATTCTGGTCAGTCTCACATGTGGTTCAGAATCGACTTGGAGCACAGTATGTGACTATAACATATTTAATAATTGTATTGAAGACTTCTTAGTATCTTTTCATTCTCTCGTGGTATGTGACCGGACAGGTTTGTTGTTCACAATCACATCTACATTTGCGATCATTTGTTTGGACCGATGGCATTTCCTTTACAGGTAGTTGAACGTTTTAAGTTGAACGGTTCCACAAATCTGGGGAATTAATCTGCGTAATTTTAGCACTTCTAAGCCTCTATCCTTGACGCTGGCATAAAAATGCGTGTTCGGAGTTGTTTTTGGTGAGATAAAGAGGTCGTATTTGGTGCACCTCTTTATTAGTTTACCTGCTGTTTAAGTAGATCAGCTGTAACTTTAGGTGTTTGAAAGCCACTCAATAATTTCAGAACCTGACGTTTAACCAGAAGATATAATTTTTGAAGTAGTTTGAGATTTTGCACATTTTGAAATCAAACTTGTAAATTAGATGCAATTGATTTAGCTATTTTATAGTTACGAACATGCGTTCAAGTTTTTAAACAGATTGAAAATCGAAACCGTCTTCAGTTGGTAACTGCCGATCTTAATTGATTTTTTTGCAGTTACAACGCTGACTCCATTCAAGATATGCGCAATGGCTTCCGACTCATTCCTCTGCTTCCAACGAAGTTGGAAGATCGTTATGTTTAAATTGACAGATACTTAGCTTTGCTTTCCATTAACACAATGTTGTCAGCAAATGTCATACCGTAGCATTTGAGTGAAGTCCTTGCCTAAGCAATGCCCTAAGAATAGAATTGTGAGAAATGGTATCGAAGATTTTGGTAACGTCTAGAATGGCTATCGCAAAGGATTTTCCATAGTATGTTCTTTCTCTTAGAAAAGAGTTCCGGATAGTAATATTTGCGAAGTCTCCCCGCTTCTACAAAAATTAATATAATGATTCAACGTCTTCTTGTGTGAGTGCTAAGTTGTAAGTATTAGAATCTGCCAACTTTCCCTAAATAACGTTCTCGTCTAGTGCTGATTTGTTTTTCCTAAAAAGATCTTGTACCTTCCTCTCCTTTTCTGTCTGTAATTACTATTATTGGGTTTTCGATTATTTATTCTTCTGTTTGTTTTGTTGGCGCAGATTGGTTATAAACCACTTGTCAATGACACTAGCTTGATCGTTTTTATTGGTTTCATGTTAAAGGTCTGGAGAAGATAACGAATTTGCTCATCTTTGCAATCACAATTTAGCCATTTCCGAAAAATGCTCTTAGAATTTTGTTATAGATTTATCATTACAAGAGTTATCTAGTGTTTCATGGCTAACGCTATTTTGCTCAGTCTGAGTGTTCCTACTTGGGCCGATTTTAGATCGCTTAATGGATGGACGGATGGATAGGGAAAGAAGAAGGTCTACTGTTATTTTTATCCTCAGTATTCGACATGATTTCTATACATTCTATATCGATATCCCTTGATGGTTGAAGATTATTAATGGTTATGAATGGTACGTTCATTTTCCGTTTTAACTTGATTATTATTGAGTTTCCCGGAGCGGGAAATCGTTCTTCTTTGCGTTTGTTTTAGGTGGAAAGATTTGACGTTTCTTCAAGATGAGTATCTTGGTCCAGCTCGGCTAATTGAAGCAAAACTGCCAAACGTTTTTTGGGCAGAGGTTGTTTATGTATTAATCTATTTGTTAAATTAATTACCTAGCAGAAACATAAAATAACTGCCTAATAAATATAGAGGTAATACAAAATCTACACTGAAACACGCGAAAATATTTGGTGGTGAAACATATGCACATATTCTAACTGAAAAGAAGAAAAAAGTAGATCTAAAAGCAAATCCGTGCATCTTTGTAAACTACCGTTTAGAAGCGAAAACTTAACGGTTCCATGACTCAAAGAAAAATATATGTTTTTTTCTCAAGATGTTCAGTTTGCAAAAAATGAAACTATTTGTTCGTATTTACAAGCGATAAAAAACGATCAAAATCAAACATAATTATATTACTTTAATTTAGAATCTTCTACTACTGAAAAAAATAAAAACGTTACTGTAGAAAGAAGTGTTGAGATTAAAAGTAAAGGTGATGGATCCTAAAATAATTCATCAGAAGAACAAAATTTTTTACCTGAACTGAAAGTACCAAATCAAGATGTACAACTAATCGAGAGACCACAACAAGTAAGAAGACCACGCGAAAAAGATTGATCCTTAACGATTTTATATTCAGTTTAAAATGTCTCATTTTTTTTCTAAAATGATGTTTTTATTTTATGAACTTTAACCCTGAGTTTGGCATTCCTAGAGATTCTTACGTATTTTGAACTTCTAGAATAAATCTTAACTACATGTGAAAGTTTAATTGGTTTATAGCTTAATCTTAATTTGTAAATTCTGATAATTGTTTTTAACTCTTAATTGTTTATTTTTGCAATCATAATCTGACTCTAACTTTCCAATTGTATATTTTCCGTTACGTTTTGTTGTTTCATTTCAACCATTTTCTACTTTTTTTTGAATTAATAAATGTTCATGTAAAAAGAGTGATATATTTGAAAATAAATTGATGTCTTTTGGATCGTATATTAAATGTATATTTTGAAACGCCATCTACTTTAACTAAATAAATAAAGGATAAAGGTTAAAAAATCTTGAGAGTACTATTTAATTTTTTCTACACATTATATTTGACGCGGAATAATAAGTGTCAAATTTTTATTCTGTCATAACTATATAACTATTCTATAACATTTATATATTTATACGAATTGTCAATTATCTTTACTGCTTATATTTAGTTAAGTAAAACGCAAACTGATCTTTATTTGAGTTATTTGGCAAAGTTTAACAATGCTCTGTTTTTTTCAGAACCGTGCGAAAAAACGTTCTGCGCATGGGGTGCACATTGTATTACTGGACCTGATAGTAGAGCTTTGTGTCAGTGTCCATCTCACTTCAAGCCAATTAACAATCCAGTTTGTGGAACTGATGATAGAACATGTTAGAATTAAAAATACTGGTGCTTGTGAGTAAGTAACAATTTATTATTTTAGTACATTTGTTGATTATGTAGAATTGACGTTTTCAAGTCTTTGTTTTTAAATAAGTTTTAGGATTAACCATGCCGGAAATAGAAACTGCTCTTGCGAAAGTTATTTACTTAAAATATCCGTAAGTCAAGTAGTAAACTGTTATTATCTTTATCAAAAGCTATAATTTTAAATGCTTATCACTCGTATCGATAACAAACTTAGAGTATGTCTGTAGGTAGCATACACGCAATGAAAGAACACATGATGCGCATTTTGTTCTTATTATGAGCTCGTCAGAGGTGTATACTTCTTGTACGGTTGTATACCCCACTTAGTATACACCTCTGATGAGCTCATAATAAGAGCAAAATCGCATCAAGTGTTTTTTCGTTGCGTATAATCTACTGTACAGAAACACTTGGCTTGTTTGACACGAGTGTTAATCATTCAGTTATCGTTTTTGTTATGAATAATGCCAATATAACATTGACTGTCGTTACAGTTAAGTGTTGGAATTTCTTGGTTGAAGTGCTATTTATGCGTGTTCTTTATACATAGATGTCGTAGACATGCATTTCACTTATGTAAAATAGAGATAGTCTCAAATTTACTGTGTTTAAACATATTCTGTCCAAAATTAAAAAAAAAAAAAACGTTATGGATTTTTTCTTCAAATAGAAAGTAATTATTTCTATTTTATAATAATACTAATGTTTATTGAAGGAAAAATTCCTCAAAAATACAAAAAACAAAGCAAACAACTGTATAAATCAAAGTTGATAATTCCAATACAAATAGAATAATGATTGAAATTTAAATAAACATAAAAAAATAATAATAACTAAAAAAAAAGAATTGAAAAATAGAAAAAAACAGTAAATAACAAAGGACTATTTATGTCTACAACCAAAAATTTAAATTAACTTTACTTACGTTATCATAAAGAAAAATAATTAAGTAAAATATAAATTAGAATTGTTTTTAATAATTTGAGATTAGCAAAGTTAATAATTGTTCTTACCAAAAGTTGCAACATTATCAATAAATTTTGACCTTTTTTATGAAAATCAATTTTTACTGTTAACAAAAATAAAAAAATAGTAAAATCATAGTCAATGTTTGTATAACTTTGGTGTTGATCCAAAATGAAAAACTGATTAGACTTCAAGTTTTGAAGTCATGGGCCTATTTTGGTTTTTTTCATGTTTTATTTTTAATTGGTTTTTTGAGGAAATCCGAAAAAAGGCTTTTTAAAAAACTTTAGAATAGAATGAAGCTAATAGGAACACTTCTGTATTTTATTTAAAATATTTAATGAGGATTTCAATGTCAACTAGCTCTGATTGAAAAGTGAGAGTAGATCACAGGACTTCAAAATTTTGCACGTTTACTGAACTTTCATTCTGAACAACTTTTCTGAATAACTCATTGCGGGTATCTCCTTCCCAAAGAGGACATTACTGTTGTTCAAAAACGTTTTTGAAATTTACCAGGTACATACATCCGCCTGTGTTATTGATGAATATTAATGTCTTTAGGCTTTTGGGATCGTTTAATGCTAAACTTCGCAGCTGTTTATTGCAATAATGTTTGTTTTTAACCGAAAACAAACAATGATGTAATTTTCCATTACTAAAATTGAAAATACCTACCTAAGCTGTACTTACTCAGGCACTCTGTGTTAAAAATTGTCTCAAAAATAGAGCAGGTTTTATGTTTTATGACTGTAATGTCCACGGAATGAAACTCGGAAAAGGTATTTTAATACGTCTTTATTCTGCATTAACCAAAATGTGACTGAGTATCAAGTTCAATTCCCCCATACGTTAAGCGTAAAAGCGTGCTTTTAAGTATTGGGAAATTCCCATATTACACCTCCTTACATAAATTTATCCGTTATCGATGCCGTAACGTACAGGTGGTTTTATATTACGCTTAGGCCTTACATTTAAATCAACAATTTGATTATCACCATCTGATTGATCTGCCGGTACTACAATAGGTGGTTGAATTATCGGTATACTCGGATTTGTAAAATCATTGTGTTTTTCAGATAAATCTGAAGGTACAATTGCCGTACTTAATTGATTTAAATGACGCTTCCAAATAACATTTGACTCGCAAATTTTAACTAAATATGTTCTAGATCCTAAAACTTTATGTACGATTGCTTTAATCCAAGCAGGTTTATTAATATTTCTGTAATCGCGAGCCATCACTACTTCGCCTACCACAAATTTAATATTTCTTTTGCCTCTAAAATATTTTCTTTGCATGCTTTGCTTATGCTTTACTCGCTTACGTAAGATATTATCATCTAACTGTGCGCAATGAGGAATTAAGTTATCAAATCTACAGCGGATATTATGTCCTAACAAAAGCGTAGCCGGACTCACACCTGTGGTACAATGCGGTGTGTTCCGATAATCTATCAAAAACCTATTTAACGCCAAATTAACATCTTTACATTTATTATCATAAGTCATAATTGAAATTGCCCTTTTAACGGACTTAACAACATTCTCTGCACAACCATTAGTTGCTGCGTGAAATGGAGCACCACATCGTAGCGTAATGCCATTTAATCTCGCAAATGTTTTAAATTCATCCGAACAAAAATTGGTAGCATTATCAGTAACGATGAAACGTGGTAATCCAAAACGCGCAAAATACTACGCAACGCATTTATTGTAATTCTACTGGTCATATCGCTTGTAACAAACACCTCTATCCATTTACTATACGCGTCAACAATGATTAAGAATATTTTATTATTTACAGTCATATAATCAATATGCAAACGGTCCCACGGCTTATCGGGAAATTCCCAATTTTTAATTCTGCCTTTTCTGGTTGCGATTGAAATTGCGCACGTTGAGGACACTTTTGATTAAATCTTCGATATCCTTATTCATTGATGACCACCAAACGTAGGATCGCGCTAACGACTTAGTTTTAACTATGCCCATGTGTGCTTGATGTAAACTTTTAACACTTCACATTGCAATTCGTTTGGTATCACGACGCGATAACCTAACATTAAACAACCACTATCAACATGCAAATTATGTTTTAATTTTTTCGAAACGTGTTAGTTCACTTCCCACCTTTTTAGGCCAACCATTCTTAACAAAAGAAATTATTTTCTGTAAAACCTCGTCGGTAGCAGTGTAACGTTCCACATCACTAGAATTAATTAAGTCTAAATTTAGGTTTACATAATTTACACAATCGACCAATTCGTCACTGACTTGTAATGCTAAAGGCAATCTCGAAAGAGCATCCGCATTATTTGCGCTACTTCGTACATACTGTATGTCGAAGACCCTGATAAATACGGTGCCCATCTTTGCAATCGATTGGCTGCCATTTGTGGAAGTCCTTTTTTTGGATTTAAAATGCTTACCAACGGTTTATGATCCGTTACTAAGGTGAAATGTCTTCCGTAGAGATACTGGTAGAATTTTGTCACACCAAACATAATAGATAACGCTTCCTTATCAATCTGCGAGTATTGCTTCTCGCTATCACTTAACGTTCTTGAACCGAAAGCAATTGGACGTTCTTCGCCAGAGGGTAAAATATGCGAAATAACTGCACCTACACCTTTAGCGAAGCGTCTACACACAATTTAACCGGCAAGGACGGATCGTAGTGTACTAGCACTTCTAATGATGTTAACACCTTTTCGCCTTATCAAATGCTGCCTGAACGTCGCTATTCCACTCAAAACTCCTATTCGACTTTAATAACTCGTACATAGGTCCTAGTAAATCTGCGGTGTTGGGAATAAACTTGTGATAATAATTTATCATGCCTAAAATGACTTAAGCTCTGATACGTTCTTCGGACTTGGAATTTTGATAATTGCTTCTAATTTCGACGAATTCGGATGAAGCCCTTCTTTGTCGATAATATATCCAAGATAGGAAATCCGTTGTTGAAAAAATTTACATTTTGACCTTTTATTGTCAATCCAAAATCTTGAAATTTCTTTAATACCGTCTCTATGCGCTCCAGATGTTCTTTCCGATTAACACCCGTTATCAAGATGTCGTCTAAAAATACGATAACCCCTTCTAAGCCTTGTAATATTGTATCCATAATTTGTTGAAAAATTGAGCAAGCTGAACTGATTCCAAACGGAAGTCGGGTGTACCTATAAAGTCCCTTATGCGTACTAATCGTTAGTATCTCTCTAGATTTTTCTTCAACAGCCAGCTGATGATAAGCGTGAGACAAATCCAACTTCGTAAACTCCACTCCACCTTGTAATTTTGAAATAAACATTCTATTCTGGGTAATGGATATTTGGCTTGTTCTAATACCGGATTCACGGTTATTTTAAAATCTCCACAAATTCTGATTGTATTATCAGCTTTAAGAATTGGAACAATTGGCGTCCCCAACTACTAAAATTAACAGCTTCTAAAACACCAAGTTTTAGTAAACGTTGAATTTCGGTTTCTACTGAACGTTTTAATGCAAACGGTAAAGGTCTTGGATTAAAAAATTTTGGTACGGCGTTTTCTTTAACTTTCAAAGAAATTTTGCACTTATTAAATAAACCAAGTTCATCGCACAATACACGTTTGAATTTATTAGTCAGCACAGAAACTTCAAGTTCGTCATTCGAGGTAGATAGCATTTTGACGTCACCTAGTCTAATATCAAACGAAGATAACCAATCTCGCCCCATCAGTGGTGGACTTTCATTGTTCATGACGTAAACGCTTAGTTTTTGAGATATCCCTTTATGCGAAACAACAACCTGTGCAACACCGATAGGAAATATTTTATTTCCAGAATAATCTTTAAAAATTTTATTTGTTGGTGTCGATGCAACATGCGGCAATTGCCTTTCCCAAATGTACTTTGGTATCAAAGACACACTCGCGCCGGTATCTACTTCGAAAACTATGTCCACGTTCTCAATAGTCATTGTCCGTAAAATTGGTTTATCTCCACCACACTGAACGACAAATAAATTTTTCAACATTTTTAAGATTACTATTTCCGTCATCCAACGTAACTGTCTTAACATTTTTAGGCAATTTTGAACGTTTGTTGTTCTTCTAACACGACAAACCGATGCTAAATGACCCACTTCTGAACAGTAGTTGCACTTACAATTTTTTGCATTTGCAAACATCTGACGTATGGTTGGAATAACCGCATACTTTGCACTTAGATTTAACGTTGTAATTAATCTTGCGAATGTCTGAAGTATCTACTTCTTGTTTAATTTGTACTGGAGCTACACTAGTTGTAGAAATTTTCTATTGGCTTCTTTGCTAGCAACCTATCCATCGCAGGACCTTTCTTCATGCCAATAATAAACATATCGCGTAATAAGATTTCTAATTCTTAACAAAGTTGCAAAAGCAGCTAAATTACGTATTCTAGCACTCCAATCCGCAACACTTTCGTTTTCTTTCTTCTTCGAGCATTATAAAAATCTTAACCGCTTTGGAAAAGTAGATTTCTTTTCGGGTTGGAAATGTTTTCCAAAACCCCGATTAACTTATCATATGGCACCTTTTCTGGAAGCAATGGTACGCACAAGTTAATATTAACCGATATGCACTATCACCACACGCATTTAACAGTATCGCCCGTTTCTTGACATCATTAGTAATATCATTAGCTAAAAATACTGTTCCAGACGCGGTTTGTAAATTGCCCATTCCGTAGTCTGCAAATCGAATTCGCGTAAATGTCCGATGATTACATTATTATATGTAACTGTAGCAATACTTTCTTTGCTAGTTTCTTCTAATGGCATTTTTACTAATATTAAGTACTACTTAAAAAAACAAAAATCCCGCTATTTTAAAATTAATCCTCGTCGCCACTGTAATGTCCACGGAATGAAACTCGGAAAAGGTATTTTAATACGTCTTTATTCTGCATTAACCAAAATGTGACTGAGTATCAAGTTCGAATTCCCCCATACGTTAAGCGTAAAAGCGTGCTTTTAAGCATTGGGAAAATCCCATATTACAATGACAAAATCTAAACACGTATTGGTTCTTTGGTTAACCAATGCTTAATCTGTGCATTGAACTTCATTTTTATTATTGTTCCAAAATAGTGTCGGTATCAAACAGAAATATTTTAAACAAATCAATATTCTTTACAATTTAGATTGATCCAAAAAATTGTACAATTTCTGTTCAAGAAACGATTTCAAATTTAAATATGGCGCGTCTGATCTAGTCTGAAAACATGGCAATACCAATGCGCGTACTTACGCCTACGAGACTTGTTCCTCTGGTTAATATCTTTACTCTTGGACAAGCTTAATAACTATTAATAGAAGGCAATTAATAATACAATTTTTTAAAGTTTGTTCTTTTACTGCAAATGAATAATTTTTGATATTGGTTCTTTCTAATAAAAGTTTATCAACTGATAACATTTTTACGCAAAAATTTTATTTTAGAAATTTTATGAAACAAAACCGCTTAAGAATTTTTTAAATTAAAAGCACATTTAGCAATTTTTGTTATGCCAAGCAATAAAAACTACATTTGGTGAGCCCTCAAACAAAATTAAATTTTTTATGTGCCGAGTAGAACTGTCTAATTAAGTTATATATGGGAAAAAACTTGAAAGAATTACTTTTGTTATAGCGAAAAACCATGAAAGCAAAGTTTTTTCAAAGCGGTTTCACACATTCCCTACTTAAATGATGCTTATTCAAACAGAACAATTGTTCCCTAGGTAATACAAGTTATAAATTATACGATGTAGGTAAGATAGTAAATATTGGAAAAAAAGGTGAAAAGTCAGCTTTTCCTTTAGCAAGTCTTTAGTGAAAAATGAATTTTGAATACTTGATCGTTGCCTTTTAATTATTGTTGTTTCAATAATTCTTATCATTATAAGCGAGTATAGTAAACAAAAAATGACAATATCGATCATTACAGTCGCAGTAACGGATTGCTTTAATTAGATATCGTTCAATATTTGTTGACGTACTATCCCATTTATTAATATAAATCGGCAGTAATTTCTTTTGTAAAAACATGTCCAAATTACTGTTATTATACTTGTTTCGGTATTTTATTTATAAATAAGCGCGCACTAAAATAATAGCGTGTCATTTCGTAAGGGCATTTCGTGAATGTCGAATACTTCATTTTCCTTTTAATGACGCCTTTCTATCGGTATTTTCTATCTTTATTTTATATGTTGATTTAAAGTATAATTAGGAACTCGCTTACATTTTCCCTACCCTAATTTTTGCCACTATAATTGGATAGTGCATGTTTACCGTAAACTGGATACTATACAAAATTTAAGCATCAATAGTTGTAATTAGAATTTGTTTCATTGATTTTTTTAAACGTCAAAACGTACGTCAATTTCTTTAGAGTATTTTCGTGTGTTTTTTTAGGGGTTTTGCTGCAAATATAAAATATGGAAGGTGATCAGTAACCTTACAGTACTCCATGGTCAACAAGAAAAACATGTTGTTCCTGAGAATCACCACTTCGGTTTCGGAATTAAACGTCAAAACGTACGTCAATTTTCTTTAGAGCTTTTTTTTCGTGTGTGTATTTTAGGGTTTTTGTTGCAATTATGAAATATGGAAGGTGATCAGTACCTTACAATACTCCATGATCAACAGAAAAACATGTTTTCCTGAGAATCTCTACTTGGTTTCGGACCTGGTCATGAAGACACTCCCGGATAATTTAGGAAAAAATGTAGAACACAATTTCACAAAACACATCAACATTACACACTTAGTATAATCATTAGATGTAAATACTAGGGTGGGTAAGGGTTGGCATGTTTAGGTTTTAGTGGTTTTCCTAAACCTTGAAGTAATGACTTTTGCCAAGGCAAAACCAATCCACGATTGCACCGTTTCGTCACCACCACATGTACAGGTTTATACTGATCTTCTAGGGCACCATCACTAACACTTACATCACAATACAATATTTAAAATGTACCATACGATTAAATAAATTAAATAAATTGATTTTTCGGTTTTTATTGATTTTAAGAGGAGTTGGGGGGGAAGTGTTAAATTTTTAATGTTTTGATTTTAAACAAGCACTGATACCTAAATTACCCTTGAGCATTGAAATTTAAAAAAATATAATTGAATTAGTAGTGACCTAAAGCGGCGGAAAGAGTGAGACAGGGGGGCTACGTTTCTTTAAGGTTTAGCGTATATGTAACACGCAATTCGATTGTACATATTTATTTTACCATTAATATTGCACATGCATTTTACAATACCAAGTCAACGAAGGCTACAGGGGAAAAAGATGCTGCTAAAGCGCATGCTACTCTTTTTATACCCTTGCTCCTACCCGGCGGGAAGTGATGCTTACGCTGTTTTGGCGCTAAATTCGCTTTTAGCACCGCTACAAGTACCCCCTTGCTAGTAACGTAGTTGCGATAAATTTATCTTAACATGGATATACAATTATTATGGCACACCGTACTACAAAAAGAATTGGTTCATACACAGGTAGTTCCTTTTGTATTCTTAGTCTAAATGTCCGCAGCACTAAGCGCTGTCAGATCACAGCTCAAATATGGCGGCTGGGAGGCAAACATTCCGGCCAACGACATTTAACCTGTAATTTAACAGTTGTTGGATTTACCCTTTGGTAGTCTTAGTTTACCTATTTTTTCCGGATTGGCCTGACGATTTTGCTTAAAGTATAAGGATTCACTATGCCTGATTTTTTGTTGTGTGGTAAATTGTGGCAATAAAGTAGCCGCGATAACGTCAAATTCTATCGCATTCCTAAAACTCTGACGTTGAAACATAAAGTGGACCTAAACGAATTATCTGCGCTTCGACGAAAACGTTGGATAAATACTATTAGACGTGATGATCTTACTGAAGCCAAACTTGAAAATGCTGCAGTATGTTAATAATTTTATATCTGGTATGTTTTTCATCCACTAGTAACAATCTTTAACGACTTTTTTAAGGAAACCGCCATAATTAAATGATAAACTTAATCCTGACTAGGTACCTTCAGTTAATAAGGGATATAAAGCTGTTGCAGAGAGTGCGTCAAGTACAAAAGTGGAGCGATATCAGCGGGGAATTAAAAGCGGGTACAAAATGTTTGAAATGAGGGGTCCATATCATGTAAACATTACATGCATTTGCCAAACTCAATGTAGTTAAATCTTTAATTATCCTTTTATTAACATAATGAGTTCTACATCTTTAACAAGTGTTCAATACAATTTAGTTTTCTGTTAGCTTGTACATGTTTTTTTTAAATTAATCATTTGTGAGGTGATTTATGCAATAAGTTGAAATATGACAAAAAAAACTAGGTAATCCTCTGAAAACTTATTAGTAATTATAATATTCGCTGGTGTTTCGGCCTCTAAAACTAATTTTAGTGAAAATTACTTTTAACATTAATCATTACACCTGACCATGTTTAAATATGCAACTAAATTTGATCGTTAAATACAGTTACTTAGTAATTTTTAAGTTTAAACGTAGTAGTAAATTGTTCAAATTTAAAATTGATTTCAAAACTACTTCTCAAAGTACTTTTGAGAGATTTAAAAGTGACAATAAATATGGTCCAATGTATATTGTTTAATAATTATAATTGAGCTGTTAAATTGAAATTTACTAATTAGGTATGTAGTTCAAACATTTACTGTTTCTTCAAATGTGTTGTTTGAACTTATAGCTTTATATTGCTTTATGTGTTAATATTTTAAGATATATCTTTACTTCACATACTGATTAATTGCTCTACATAGACAGAAGAAGTAGAAGCAGTAGCAGGGCAGCAAGAAGAACCGCCATTAGTTGAGAAACTGAAGAAATTCCCCAGCCAAAAAGGGGTTCAAACTTGACTTAACTTGGAACAGTTGACTAGGAATGTTTTTAGCACTCACAGTAACAAAAGCTTAGAAACAAAGTTACTAAAGATTTTTCAACATATGAAAGTTTTCATTGTGACAATGTAAAAACAAAATATTACACAGGGTTGGATTCCATTTGCAGTGCTGGAACTCTTAATGAAGTATATTGAACCATATATTACAGTTCATAAAAACACAGCAATTACAGCTAAAGATCAAATTTTACTGTGTCTAATTAAATTACACGGTTAAGCCTAGATTATAAGGATTTAACTTATAGGTTTAGCGTTAGCCTACCACATGTTCGACGTATTTTAAGAAATACTGCTGTCATGTCAATCTTTAGTGTTAAAGACAGGCAGAACTGCGAAAAACCATGCCATTTTTGTTTTTAAGGAATCTTTCAATGGAAAAACAGCGATCATAATAGAATTGTTTTGAGATTCGAACTGAAGACGCCTGCGAGAGTGGTAACAGCAGCACAATTATGGTCCAGCTATAAACTTAGCCGAAACGATTAAATATTTAATAGGAATTTTTCCTCAAGGATCTGTCTGTTTCATCAGTGAAGGATGGGGTGGTAGGGTTTTCTGATAAATTTTTTAACAGAACACTCTAGTTTTTTTTAACAACGTTATTCTGGCGACGTCATAATGGCGATCGAGATTTTTACAGTCAAATTGCCGGCGTTTATAAAAAATCGCGGCTACATCCTATAGAACCTGGAAGCTACTAGGGCAATTGCCTACGTTAGGATACATGCTGAGCGTGTAATAGGATTGATTAGGCAAAGTACAACATATGTAACGACGTTCTATCAATCGAAATGTTAAGTACTGGCGGTGATGATCCAATGTTAGATAAAATTGTGTTTTGTTTCCTGTGCCTTAGTAATCTTTGCCTGCAATAGTACCTTTGTAAGATTTTTCTTGTGCCATTCCTATATTTATCAAACTGCTAAATGTGACTAAGTAAATTCTATTATTAGTTACATTACCTAGGCAAAGGTGCGTTATTGTATGCAATTCGTATGAACCTGGTATGTTAAGAAACTATATTTAATTTGTAAGTTTTGGTTTTACAATGTACCGGGTGGCCAACTTAGAATGGACGCCGGGTACATCTCGGGAATATAAATCTGATAATATTGAAAAAAATTTTAATAAGTAAATCGACTACATGAAATCGTGGAAGTATTTTCCAAGTTTGTAAGATGGCCGCTAGGGCAAAACTGTTATGGCCGATTATAAAATTGGCTCTTTCTCCAAAAATATGCAAATATAAATATATTTTAAATATTAGCGTAGTAAAGACTGCAAAATTTCTGATATATTTGCATATTTTTGAAGAAAAAACCAATTATGATCGGTCACCTAGTTTCGCTTCACTGCATATTACACAGCGCAGTTTCTCGTAACCGATTTACCTATTAAGCCTATTTTTTCAATATTATCTGATTTACTCAATTCCCGATATAACTCGGCGTCCATTCTTAGTTGGCCACCCGGTACATAGATAAATGTTAGCAAGTAAAACAGAAACGACATATATGTATGTTTATTTATAATCCGTCTCCGACAGTAGTTCTACTTGATCTTATTGTAAATATTTATATATATATCGCGTGTATTAAATTTTGAGAAAAATAAACTTGATTATAACTATAACTGGGATTTCATTTTTTACGACGATGATAAGATTAACGTTTCTTTTTTGGAAAAACTGCTTTACGCGTTGTTTTCCCCTGATTATCAATAACACTGCAACAAGCTTATAATATGCGGTGACAATTTAATATAAAATTAATTAACAGAAACAACTTTGTTAGTAATCACATTTTGAATTTTACAAAGTCTGCATAAAAAGTAATTCACTAGTATTTACAGAATTATATCAACTTAATTTATAAAAAATATTTTGAAATAAATATACAAAGCATCCATCAAATTTAAAAAAAAATACACCAAAATTTAGTATATAAATAATGAAACGTATTGATCAAGCGACGATTTCATAATTGGGTAACTAGAAAGTTGTCTCTAAAGAACAAGTACTACAATACCATTCCTTCAATGGTACGTCAACCAAAATCCAACACTTTCCAAATGGTGCCATTTTATGTAACAATTCTCATTGACGCCCAACATAACTTGATGGCATAAATCGTCAAATCCTTCACAAACACACCATGCTTCCAATGCAGTTTCATCTCTTTCCCTGGCAAAAAATCTACCCAATAGCTCTGGCATTATGACTCTATTGTGAAATTCTATGGCTTAGAAGTTCAGCAGCAACAGTCTTCTTAAAAAATATCCTTTCAATGAAAAATTCTTTGGGCCCGATACTATAAAATCACAAAATTGTACACCTGTTAGTGCCATCTGCATTTGGATTTGGTAAAAATAAGAACAGCCTTTTTTAGCGATAATTCATGTCAGACTGTTCAGGCAAGAGTTTTTAATGTGGCAAACTCCTCCAGGCTCATGTTTGTCAACAGGTATGGACACTTCACCTCAACACATCCAGTTCCACAGCATTCACACGTCGCCATACTGTCAGGAGAAGCCCCAAACTGCACGTATGTGGGTGACAAACACAAACCCACTTGTTCCAAGTAGGCCCACATGACTTGGGTTGGAATATGCCAAGTATGCAGCCAAACCATCTTTCTCGTGCGTTGTCCCCAAAGAGTCGCTTTCGTTTTAAATAAAAACTTTGTCGGGTAGCAATTAATCAGATTTCGATGGTTTTCCAACGAGGTCTTGCATGCTGCACGAAAGTTTGATGCTGTTATTCTTACAGTCCTTTGTTGAAACCATAAGTTACTCTTTGGCTTGTGCTTTGTAGCAGTTTTTACTTTATCACATTCCTCTTGGGTGATCTAGATCACTACCTACATCTTGCTACTTTGTCCAGAAGGTCATTGTACCCTAGTTGTTCATACTCATATACTTATATTGACATCAATATGGATTTGGTACCATTTCATGCACTACTTCAATTTCTGAAGCAAAAAGGCTCTAGTACTCTCATAAGTGCAGATGAGCTTCCAACTGCTGTAAATTTCAAAACATCTGCATCATTTCATTATGATCAATTGGTGGAATCTTTTTTATTAATTTATGGCCAGCAATAATACGACCAAAATCCATATTTTTCAAGGGTTCATATTAAACTTTGGACAATCTTCTGGTACGTTCCAAGCAGCTGAAATATCTGTAATATTAAAGGTGTTTTCCTTAGTACTCTGTGTCATGCTGTAAAGCATACAGTACAGGCCCCCAACATGACTGCATACTTCACCAGCTCCTGCCATGCATGTGCAATGTGCAGTTTCCAACACTACCGTTGTCCTCGCACATAACCCACACATGGCAACGCTGAATAATTCATTTTCATCAGAATGCTTTACCTACAATAAACATCTTAAAATTATTTTATCAAGTAAATTGTTAAAACTTTACCCTTCCTACAACTACATTGTAGTTTCTTTTTATTTTTATTGACCCACATTTATGAACAAATACGGCCTCAAAAGTTACTTAAAAGCATTTCTAAGCTTTTGTATGCTTTCATCTGCTCCTGTGTAAGTGAGTACCAAATAACTCACCAAATCCATGTTTGTCACTGGCGGAAAAGTGGCTGGTTGGAAACTTAATTCTTCTTCTTTTTAGGGCAAAGGATCTATATCAGCCACTTCACGGATTTTTTCCGTATATCTTATAGCCACGTCTGGAGTTTCCACCGATAAATTCTGCAAGTACATGGACAACGCTTATCAAGCCACTTCCAAAACACTATTTTTCGTCACGTATACACGAAAGTAGCACAAAATAGGTGAAATCGGTATATGCAGCCGGTTTTTATACACAATGTTTGCCTCCCAGCGGCCATTTTTTTATTTGCGCAGGTTATGGAACACCCTATTATGTTGATTTGTGTCCTTCACATGCCTGTAACCACACTTACTCTTCTGCCAGACTTTTGTATATTTCTCTTTTACTAACGGTGTGGGCGTGGATGAACCGGTTCACTTGGCAACAGCAAGGTTTGGTGTGGTAATAAGATGTTATTAAATCTTGGTCTTGTCGCATCTTGGCCATGGTGAGCGCTGGTTTCAGTCTGTCTGCCGATACCACTTGTTCTTTATTGTTGATTTAACGTTGTCATGGATTTAGTGGTTCGTGATACTACTGAGTATGGGCCGTACAGGTTTGAATGCGTGCTGTCATCTCTAACAAACACATGCGGTAAATTTGTCCAATTCTTTAAGATGAAGGGCTTTTCTTTGTTGTGGTGATTTGAACTAATTGTGGTTTCACCAGTTGGAAGTGTTGGCGAAACTTGGAGGATCTTGTCTAAAGTAGCACCAACGAGTTCGATTTCGACACAAGAATTGTTTTGGCATTTTATGGATGCCTTCACGTTGTCTGTGCAGCTTCTCTACCATCCCATTACTTTGAGGTGATACGCAGTCGTTTTAATGTGCTTCGTGCCAGTTAGTTTAGTTAAGGCTGAAAAACAAACTCGAATTAAATTGCTGACCTCGGTCTGTGGTTACTCGCAGAGGTACACATATCTTGCGATCAATTGAAATTGAATGCAAAACAGGGGTTTCAGCAGTGATGTCTGGTATCGGAATAACTTCAGGCCACCTCGTTATTCGGTCCACATGTTAGGCAGTAGGAGTTTCACTTGGACATTGGTAGTGGGCCGATTAAAACTATGTGAACTGTGTCACAGAGATTTTGTTCTGTTGACATCTAATGCACTGACGAGACCATAATTTACAATCGCTTTTTATCGAAGGCCACACAAAGCGTGATGTCACCATGTTCTTAGTAGCATTTGCTCCTGGGTGTGATAGGTTGAGTAGGCTGTAAATACTTGGAGCCTGATTTGGTGTGGAACAAACGCTGAATTTGGTTTGTAGTGGTGTCACAGATGTTCACGTCATATTCAGGGAAAACATTTTCTTAATTTTAGGCCGAGGATGGGGTTGTATGAACTGTTGAAGTTCTTGGTCACCTTAGTGCAATTTGCTTAATTCTATATAATTGATTGGACCCAAGGTTGTGGTTAAGTTGCTAATCTGAGATAGCGTGTCTGCCGATATGTTGTCAACTCCTGCGACATGTTTGATATCATTTGTGAATTGTGCAATGTAGTCCAGTTGTCAGAACTGTGGCAGCGAGCACTTGTCCAATCTTTGTTTAATGCAAATGTCAATGGTTTGTGATCTGTGAAAAGTGTGAACTCTCTATCTTCTAGTGAATATTTGAAGCGCTTTAATAGTTAAGCATGCTGCAAGAAGTTCACGATCCATTAGGCCCTGTATTTCCTTTGTGCATTGTTTAATTTTCTTGTAAAGAATGCAAGAGGCTGCAGTGACCATCGACAGCTTGTTGTAAAAAACTCCCCCATTGAATCATTAGAGAGCGTCAACCATAAGCGAAAGTGGTACTGATGGTGAAGGATGAGCCAGCATCGTTGCATTGCCAGGGTGTTCAAAAAAAAAAAAAAGAATAGATGGTAAAAAATAAAATAAAATAACAAAAAAATAAAAAAAAAAAAAAAAAAAAGAAATAAAAAAAAAGAGATTAAAATAATTATTAAAAAAAAATAAGTTTTTAAAAAATGTTTATAATTTAAATTTTTTTTAGTTTTTTTTTGTTTTTTTTTTTTTTTTTATTTTTTTTTTTTTTTTTTTTTTTTTTTTTAATTTTTTTTTTTTTTTTTATTTATATTATAATTAAAAATTTTTTTTTTTTTTTTTTAATATATATTTATTAAAATTAATATAAATAAAAAAAGTGTTTTTTTTTTTTTTTAACTTTAAATTCTCTTTAATATCTCTTTATTTTAAACAAATACTTACCCAAACTACCCTCTTGAGCATTCAAATTAAAAAAAAATTATTAGATTTGTAGTGACCTTAGAAACATAAAACAATTGACAAATTAATAATTATTTCAAGAATTCACTGTCATGGATGAACTAATAAGAAATTCTGGTAAGACATTATTTTTTGTAATTATTTGAAGTAAAAATAATGGTTGATTTTAGATGGCATCGCAAAAATTAAAAAACGTCGACCAAATTTTCCAAAGCATTCGGTTAAAATATTAAGACGTTGGCTATACAAACATCGATATTATGCGTTTCCGAGCAATGCCGAAAAGTTAATTTTATCTCAAGAAGCTAACTTAACCGTTTTGCAAGTACGTAATTGGTTTAGTAACGCTAGAGGAAGAATTTTACCCGATATGATACGAAGAGAAGGACGTGACCCGCAACATTATAACAATTTTCGACGAGGTAAAAGGTTAAATTCGTCTGGAATTATTAACAACGATATGACTCGTAACCGGGGTATCGACAAACGCACTCGATTATATGCCAAGTACATCGAGAATTTGACTGTTATACGCCGTTTCCAAGACGATAGCCTAAACGGCAACAAAACCGTCAATTGGTATGGTTAATTGTACAGCCTTTAAAGTTTTGATAGTAGCAATATTTTGGTTTCAGGATTGAAGAAGATAAAGCAGCTTCAACCAGCAGCTATTGTGGTTCTGCACATCATCCACAGCTTGCAAATTTACCTCAACTGCCACGTCCGAGTTTCACATCTACTCCCAAAGTCGAAGCTTTCCCACCCACACCGTTAGAAGACTTTGATAAAGACAAGTTCAAAAACCTTTATCTTTTGGCCGAAATCGCAGTTGCTGTTCAGCAATACGAGAAGGAACAAGAAAATTTGTGTTACAATTAAAATCGTTATTTTTAAATAATACGCCATAAGACGTTATATGTTGGAAGTAATACTCTATATTTAAAAATATTAGAGGAATAAATGACTCATTAAATTGATGCTAATTATAATATATTTAGTTATTTTAGATAAATTATTTGATCAGTGTTTTTCCTATTTGATAGTATTAATTATTACCTACTCTCATCTACTCAAGTGTTCTGAATCAATATGATTTTCATCTATGTCAACTGTAGAAGCTTGTAAAGTACACGTATAAACATCGCGACCTTTTTTATCACATTCTTACTAGATACTTCAAGCGTTATATCAGTATTGAAAAACTCAGCTAAAAAAAATGTAGGTTCTTGGACTAAAACTCAAACTTTGACAAATTCTTGCAAGATCACTTAGAAACTTTAACTTTTTTTGGCTATGGAAATTTATATCGCTTCTTTAACTACAAACTGACTAGATTCTTTCTTTTCTGCCGCTGCCGATTGTCCAATTATTTTGAATTTTACGTCCGCGGTGTTCGTAGTTTTTGGTTTTTAGCCCTCCTCATGTCGATGTCTGTGTAACAATTTTCCTTAAGAACTTCTGCAAGGAGCATTTTCTCATTGGCAAGATGATTTTGGTTTGGGATATTAGCGTGTTTATTAGAGTCTTCTTCTGTATAGGATGATATTGAAATGTGACACATCGGTGTGCGTTTTCTTTCCCTTCTGTTTTTTTCACCATTACGTCCGAAAACGGTAGATTACCATTTTGCTCTATATTCATAATGATTTTGATAGTTCTATGCATCGAATTTATGTGGTCCATGAATTGTTGCAACAATTTATGTTCGATGTTGTCAACTTCTTTTGCACAGTGCTACTAAATAATCTTTATGGGTGAATTATTTCATTAATGTTGAATTATTTCTTATTTATTAATTTTTATACAAAAAGAGGAATAAATTATTTGAACTTGGAGTCTTATTTTTTTTATTTATGCGATCAAAAGTTATAGAGGTAATTAATCAAACAAGTTGTAACAAAATTCTAAAATTAAAAAAGAAGTTAAGCAACAAGCAAACACGGCGAACAAAACCTACGAATCCAAATCAGATCAATGATAAAAATATGATCAAAATGAAGATATTAAAAAAGAATATTGGGCTAAAGTAGGCGAAGTAAACACATACATCACTGTTAGAAAATATGGGTTACCGGATAGGGCAAGAGTTGCTAGAAATGAGGAGAAACAACATCGGGTACTGAAGGAAAGAAGGCTAGATATTTTAGACCCGGAATTTAAAATGACAAACCAAATATTAAAAAGATTAAAACACACAATAGGAAAAAACAGTGAGCAAGCGATAGTCAATGTAACCTTATGGAACATTGCCTTGTAATCATCCACAAATTGAAAATAAAATTATTGGGTGTGTTCATAAGTGTCTACAAATTTATTCTTAATTGGTGGATGTGTACTTACCATAAGGATAGGATTGAACCATTCTTGAGGGTAAAAATAAATATTATAACACTTTTCCAATTAACATTTACTTTGTTTTTGTTAATTGGGCGGGTTTATTATAAACTGCCTATTACTGAAAATCACTAACCTCGGAATTTTTTACAATTACCATACATCAAAATCAGTTTATCTTGTTTACTTTAGTTAGAGCTACGATGAATATCATCACCATATCCTTTATAACTAACAATTAGACTTATTTTTGTTTTTGGTCATTCTTCTTTTCCGCTACGTTTAACATATTGAATTATCATAAAGCGTTATCAAAAACTAGACATTTAGTTTTGGTTCACTTGTTTGATTTTATCTAAGGAATGTGACGACTTTCGACATTCTTTTCGTGTGCAAGGCATTCATTTTAATGTCTTAGTGAATGTGGGCTTAAGGTTTCATGTCTTTATCTAAGACTCAATAAAGTACTTTGGTAAGCATATACATTTTTTCATTAGTGGTACTTATTTCAATTTATCGTCTACTCCTTTGTCTTTTTCCGCTCGTTCTTGCCTTTTATTTTTTTACATTTTATTCTAATAACATTAAGCTATTGTTACCTATATTATGAGTGTTTTTCAAAACCCAAATGAGTAGTTTAAGACTCAATCTCTGATTGGCTATTACTACTGCACTGATTGGAATTCCTAAATTTGAGATACCATTTGTGGACTTAATATTACGCCAGTGGTACACTTTACCAACTACACCCGATGGCATACTTCTGATATGGTCTTCGGAAAAACAATGTAGCGTTGATTCCTGGTGCGGTAGATATCTGTAAATATAAACGCTGCAGACGGATTTCGTGTGCCAGGTTTTATGGGAGTTTACTCCTCGTAAATGGTCATTTTTTCTTCTTCGGGCAGCGGCAGTGGAGAAATTGGACTCCAAATTTTCAGATTGTCGCAGAAAAAGAACAAACAAGTACAACTCAAACTCTTTATTTTAGTTCATCAACGGAAATCAATTCAAAACGGAAATAAGCAATAAGCAGTTGCGGGTAACGTGGATGAAGGAATTGACGGGGTTGATTGGTGAACAGTGTGCTCGAAAGAAGACAGAAATGGTTTAGATACCAGCAGGTCAGGTTGAATTAACGTGCAAAATGCGTCACGTTTAAGAATACCTACAGTCGGGACCAAATGAACGTGCAAAACGCGTCGCGTTTACTTGAACCACTTAATGGAAACCGTCCTCAAGGTACGAAACGCGTCACGCTGAAGAGCACGCAGCGTACAGAAGGGCCAAATAAACGTGCAAAACCCATCACGTTTACCTAGACCACTTAATGAGGCGTCATCAACGTACGAAACGGAGCGGGAGGATCAGATCTTCCATAGCGGCATCTCTGGTAGAGAAGGTAAATAATTAAGACTTGTCCTATGGTATGCGTGTGAAAATACATTTATAGAAATACTTCTAAATACCAAATTTCATTGTTCTTCAGATATCGCTTTTAACAGAGTGTTTTTGGTTTTGCAACCTTCATATAAGCATCTTATTTATAAAACTAAATGTATGACGACTTCAATGAATTAAATCGGTGCAAACTGGAGCGGAGAATAAGCAAACAAGAAATGACGTCCCACTATTTAGAGATAATGCTGTAGAAATGGTAAAATTAAAAAAAACGAAACATGTAAACACAGCGTACAAGGTTGTAGTATACAGGGTGTTAATTCAGTATGTGCCAAAACTTTATGATGTTGTGTCTTAATCAATTTTAAGATAAAAAGTTCATATAAACGTAGGCCCTAAACAGCTTTCTTTTCATTATTCGGGATGTTAAAACTTTTTTTTTCAAATACGTTTTTCTTAAAAAACTGGAAGACACAAATTAGTAGAAGGTTGAAACTTGGTATTAGTTTTTAACGTATACACAGAAAACTTTTAAATCAACAGTGGTTGGTATCATTTTACCAATGGCGTGCACAGAGACAGTGCACGAATTTAGTTTTAAAAATATGTGTTTTCAATTTTTCAAATTTGATAAGAATTTATAGGGGAACAATTATAACAACACAATATTCATCTCTTGATCTTTTTTACTCAAACTCGTTACCTCTGTGAACGCCACTGATAAAATGATACAAACTACTTTTTTTCATATTTAATTATTTTTTAAAACCAGGAGTTAAAAGAGTTTTTTCTATGCCAATGCATTTAAGTGCTTAACCTCAGTTTTAGTTACGTTTATATTATTATATTTTTACCCTCTAAAGATGGCTGTATGATCAAATAACTGATAGGTACTAGTTAAATTTAAATAAAATTTCAGTATTGATATAGACCTCAAGCCGTACTTTGTTTTTAATATTAAAAAAAATTAACCAATACATAAAATATTCCAATGGATCTATTCTACCTAGCCAAGATAAACAAAGCCGTTTAAGACCTATCTTTATATAAACTTTTTGTCTTAGGGGGCAAGCGATAGAATTTACTTTAATTCACTATCAACAGATGCCACTTGCGTCAATTGATCCTGATTGCAAAGAGGCGGCACATGCATGCAAAAAATGCCGCTTAAATGAGGTGCTGCACTAGTGGAAACCAATTTTGGTAACATGAACGTTCATTCAAATAGAGGAAGCCACTTGTTCCAGCAATACATACAACGTTTGTTTGTATTATAGTTGAAGGTCGAAATAAATAGGTTTGAAAGTAAAACTACCACGAGATTATCACAAAACATAAACAAGATTAATCTCGATTACGCGTTATTATTCTTTATCAGAAAACATAAATCAAAATTAGTTATTTAGCTTGCATGAAACTGAAGTAGCATGAACAATACCGTTATTGTTAACACCGACACCGTATAGGTGAACGTACGTCGCCGAAATTACCTAGTACCACAGAAAACTAGACTAAAATTTGTTTTCTAGTAGGTTACTACAAATTTAATTTATTTGAGGTAGCGATTTAACTAGCGAAGTGTAGTTTATTGTTCATTGGTAAGTGAATATCCATATCGTCGCATCCAAAATTAACAAATACAAAACCGGTAATAAAAATAATATAAAGATAATACACGTACCTAAATTGAAGTATATCAATTAGAAAACAAAGGGCTATTCATGAAATGCTAATCTAAAACAGGGAGAAAAGATTATGGTTTCAACCAATGATTTCACGTGGTAAAACAGAAAGTAGGTTTGAATTTCAGAGAAAATCATCTAAAAATTACAGGCACAAGTTTTATCTGTTAACAACATTTTTTACTACGATTTACATTACTCTTATGGGCAATAATAAACGTTCATTAATAACAGTTGCATTTTACTTTTAGAATATTCTCAAAAGACTTACGTCGCCTAGATAGCAATATCTCAAACATGTTACAAGCACCAACAACATTGAGCCACTGGTTTTGTCTCAATTACAATAAGAAATTTGTCACTCCACAACGTCGACTATTTGTTTATTTTTTAAACAAATTGCAAACTTTACGCGCTTAATTATTAACAGTCATGTTAATAAAGATTGATTTATACTTGGCATGAATTTGAAAGTAAACCATTACGTTATACGCGATTTTAACTAACGTTACGCCTTATGGTAAAATAACATGCAAGTTTGCACCCTTAAAATTGAGTAAGGAATAACATCATAAAGTTTAGCTTAATTAACACCTTGTATAATAAACATCTGCAAATATATATCTAATGGTTTATGTGGTGGAAATATGACCAACTAACCTAGTAGACCGTGATTTGCATTAATTTTATCTAAGATAAGGGTAAATAGCTCACCTACTTGCAATTGATAGGTTCTAGAAGAAACATTTACAATTAATCACGGTCGTACAGCGGATGCAAAAAATTTTGAGAAATTTCTTGAAATATTTTATATTGATTGTGAGAAGGTAAGTCACCGAGTTATCTCAAACAAAACTAAAAAGTTTGCAGTATAAGAACTTATGGAATGAGAACTGACAAATAAAACGTTGGCAATCAATTTAGTCAGTCACCTGAATAAACCTGGCAGTATGAACGGCAAAATTTATCAAACGTAAATTTTAACACAGGCGAAACTCAAAGAGTTACTAATAGTACAAAGCTACCCAGTGCTTTTAGGTTTTCCTAGAAATTTTTGAAATGTTTCCTTTATTTTGACGCAGCCACTTCGGCGAGCCCATTTGGACGCGAATTCATTTCGAAACCACCTCACATAATCGAACAAATTTTACTCTTTCCATTGTCATGTTTCTTTAAACAAGTCCAAACGTGATTTGTGTTGTTTCGATGCAAGTTTGATGCTGATGGAAATAAACCGTAAATTAATTCAAAATAATATTTATAAAGCGTAGGCTGAAACAGTGACTTTCTTTAGCAATAATAGCCCTTCGTATTTCCAATAAAAGTTCGCCAAAATTGTCGTTATTTACCATATGTTTTTATATTTTTAGATGGGAAATACACAAAAAAAAACCGAAAGAGGTACGAATAAACTCGTCTCAAATGAAGCCTTAGATGCAATTATTAGGCAAAATATAGCCTATAGAGAGGCTGGATAACGATTCGAAATACCTGAATCCACATTTAGGTGGCAGTTAAAGATTAGAAAAAGTCAAGAACAACTTAAATCATCAACGTTAGACAGAGCCTCACATTAACAAAAGTACAAGAGAAAGAACTAGCAGACCATATGATAAAATTGAGAAAATTATTTTTTGGAGTTACACTGTTAGAGTTGCGATCCTTGGCTTATAATTATGCAGAAGCAAACTAAATAGCTCATAATTTTACACCACGAAAAAAATTTACTGGAAAAGAGTGGTGTAAAGGTTTCAAAAAACGAAATTCAATAATCAGTTTGCGAAAACGTGAGGCTACTAGTGCTAACAGAATTTTAGCATTCAACAAGGAAGAAGTCACACGCTTTTTTCATAATTTAGAAAATGTTATGTTATGTTTGTTGGGAAAAATAGATCAAGGGAAACCATTTATACCTGTACTAAAAACGGTTAAAGCAACGAAAGACATTTTTCACCAATGGTTGCAACACTTTAAGAAGAAAGTTGGATCAACCGAAGACAACCTTGCTGATTTTAGATAATCACACCAGTCATATCTCACTGCAGATATTTAATTTTTGTCGTAAAAACTTCGTAGTTATGCTTAGTTTACACCGGTTGCAACCATTGGACTTAACCTTTTTTGGCCCACTAAAGCGCGCTTACAGCAGAAATTATAATTTATTCTTAATAACGAAAATGAAGTCCTCCAATCAGGACATGAAAAAGAACAAATTATAATATTGCTGAAAATTTCAATTTGGTGTACTGTGACACAGCAAATATGGAGAAGGCAATTTCGGGGTTTTGTGCAGCGGGAATATTTCCTTACATTCCTGATAAATTTTCAGAAGACGACTTTTTTCCAGCTAAGAATTTAATAGATAACAATGAAAGTTATGAAACTCAATGCCAAAATCGTACTCCACCACCGGAATTCTTTGACAAAGACCAAATTACCTCAGTAGAAGACATTTCAGGTTCATCCTCACCCAAACGATCATGTAGCGGACTTCAACGAACTCAAAGTTGTTCACTTGATGATTTACCTATATCTGTTGCTATTATTTCACCAGTTCCTGCCCCACACACAAAATATGTCCAGAAGAAAACGAACCGTACTAAACAACACCCGGATATATTAACTTCAACTTCTTTAAAAGTTATTTTGCAAAATAAAATGTAAAGAAACGTTCCAAAGCAATGAAGTAATTCAAAGACCGAAAAACAGCTTGCCAAAAAAAAAGTTAGGAAGGGAATTTTTGTCGAAACTGACAGCGAAAGTAAACAAACCCTGAGTGAAAAAGATCTGTGCGATGATGACGATGACGTGGATGATGAAAGATAAAGTGTCAAATATCTCCAGTATTTGTGGAGTATGGTATAGATGCATTGCTTGCGGAAGATGATCCTATAAAGACTGCAGTGCAAGTCTAGTCCAAAGACTACATTTGTGGTTTTTGTAAATAGTTTTAAATTTATTTATATTTTTCAAGTTTATTCTTTATGTTTTCTACTAAATATAGTTTTCTTTTTTTGGTTATTTTTAAATTATTGCAAGAATTTATCCATTAATTCAATTTCAAATTCCTTTGATGCGCCAAATTTTATCCGACCGTTTGCGTCATCTTACCAGCCCAATTCCAAAAAAGATGGAGCAAAATAACAAAATTTTAAAAATCTGTTGTCCTATATTTTCGCAAACTAGATTGAATCAACAAATAATTTAATTTGAGGTTTCTACTTCTCATAATAGCTACGTAAAAAAAAACTCCCTTAGGTGCATCATCTTCGGCGGCTCCCCCCAACTCATGTATCTGTAAAATTTGTATTCAACGTAGTACGGTTTCCTAACTATTTCTTTTTTGTAGATCAACTATTTTTGTTAAATTTGAAACTTAAAATATTAAAGTTTCTATAAAGTTTGCAGAAACAATAATACGAGTATCGCAAACGGAAATTAGTATAACGTATTCACAGCACCATTTTATAGCATGTTACGTTTGATATAAATTTACTTTGTTTTTATATATTATGTACATTATGTCGAAATCTGTAACTATCTGAGTTATGTTTGATCTGCGCTACACTGATGAGTTCCTATAAGGCGAAGCACGTGCATAATGGGCGCCGTTCGTAAATATACACTTCCTTCCGTTTCTGTTTGGTATTCGATAGATTTGCGGTAGTTGAAGATTTCGGAACTGATCTACAGTTTTGTGTAAATTGATTGCGTTAGTCTCTCTTTATACGCGACGATAAGTTCCACAATGTAGCAATTTCTAAATTCCTACACATAACTATTGATTAGTTATTTAATGTTCGAGCCCTTTTTTCAATATTTTGATATTGAATTGTAATAAATTTATTATTTACATGATGATAACAATTTACGAACTACTACCATGAAACCGAAAGTTCGCTTTGTTTCAGTTTCGTTATGATTAAGACGGATAATGAAATCATTTAATATTTTGTCAAACTTATTACGATAAGCAAAACTTTTAAACGCATTTAAAGCTACTTTAACATCGTACGGTTAACAATCTTTATTTATTTTTAGTTTTGGAAAATTTCTTGAAACCGAAGTAACATCGTGTTTTTGTAGAAATCAATTTTATTACACCAAATGAAGATCAGTGGTATGCATGTTTGTAAAGTAAGCAAGTGGAATCGTTTGATTTATATCCTCCCCTTTGATTCCTTGGCACTTACTAGGGCTGGAGTCCATCTCCTGGGTCGTCTCTTCTTCGTATTGGTAACTCCGGAACAACATTAGGGTCTCCAAGGTAAGGTTTAAAACTACACATTATAGGTTCTCAAAAGGGAGTGTCAGGATGTAGGATTTGCAATTTGAAATGACACAGGAAAAACTTGCTTTATTAGCTGGTAAGGACCTTCTCTTTTAGGATCGAACAGCTGTTCTGCTGCTTTGCATCGCTTACAGGGTGTAGTTTACCAGTACTAAATCTCCAGCAATAGATAGAATCACTTCGATTTCTATCTGCGTATTGTTTTGTCTATCTTGTAAAAAATTCATGGTTATCTCGTGCTTCTATCCATGTTCTTGCCATTTGGTCTAAGTAAGATTAATCTGGGGCACAAAATTCCGGTGTATAACGCGTAGTCGTGTTGAACATCATCTCTCTGCCTAAATTTAAATAAGCTACAGAGTATCCTGTGCTTTGATTATAAGCTGTATTAATGGCGAATCGGATGGTGGAAGTTTATTTATCCAAGTCATGTGGTCATCTTTTACCAGGATTGCTAAACGTGGTTTTAAATCACGATTCTTGCGTTCGACCAAGTTCGCGGAGGGATGATATAGTGGAACTAGATGCTGTTTAATTCCCAAACAATAACAAACCTTTTTTTTCACCTCGGTAACAAACTGACTACCATTATCACTGTTCACTTGTCTTGGCAGACCATACCTCATAAAAAGTTCTTCAATTAAAACTTTTGCGCATTCATCAGCTGTCGCACGTTTTAATCCGAACAATTCTATCCATTTCGTGCTGGTATCTTCTACAATGAATATCCATTTATAACCGTTTTCCGTTTCTGGAAGCGGACCAAATAAGTCGATAGATAGTATTTCAAACCTTTGACGATACACGGGGTTTGTACCAGACCGGTAGGTTTTTGGTTACTGGCCTTATATCTCTGATACCAATACAGTTTTTACGTATTCCGTGATGAATCTTCTCATACCCACAAAATAGTAACGTTTGGAGATTCGTCTGTATGTTCTTTCCATACCATAATGAGCAGCAGTGGGATTATCGTGGTACTCCTCCAGTACTCGCGATCTTTCGTGATTAGGAACCACCAACTGTGCTTCTTCCTCTCTTCAGGATCTTCTGTACCGATACAAGACTCCATTTGATAGAAATTATCTCTATCGGTCCATCTTGGTAGTTCGTCAGTATTATTATCGAAGCAATCAATTATTTTCTTAAGTTCCACATCTTTTAGTTGTTGTGCTCTTATTTCCGGAAGCTGACCTTGTGGGTAAAGAGATGTCTATAGTACACATTTCGCGGGAAGTTTGGGTATTGTGTTGGCAAGGCGGTCGTGATAAGATCGGCAATGAAATTGCATTTGCCTGGCAAATACTCCACTTTTTAGATTATAGCTTTGTATCAACAGAGCCCATCTGGCTTATTCACGCAGTCTCACCTATTGATTCACACTAAACACCCACTTTAAAGGCTGGTGATCTGTAGTAACAATTACTGACGATGTGTCTATGTAACCTCGAAATTTGGTTAAAGCCTCAAACAATGCAGAGAGCTTCGCGTTCTGTATAACTATAATTTCGCTCAGTCGACGTTAGTAGTCTGGATGCGAATTCGATTGAGGTGCTCTTCTTCGCCCTCCCCTGAGTAAAACAGCTCCAATGGCATATGACGATGCATCAGTCCTCAAAGTGTATGATTTAGAACTGTCATTTGTTGGAGAACAGGTGCTGTGGTCAGTGCTTCTTTTAATTTAAAAATGCTGTTTCTTGAGATTCTGTCCATTGCCAGACCGCATTTTTCTTGGTTAGATCGGTCAGAGGCTTGGCTAATTCAGCAAAGTTATGAATAAACCTCCTATACCATGAACACGTTTGAATGAACGATAATACATTTTTCACATTCCTGGTTGTGGCATATTTAAGATGGCTGTGGTCTTACCAGGGTCAACTCGAATTCCATCTGCTGTGAGCAAGTGTCCGAGATACTTGACACTTGATGTATAAAAGAACACTTATCTCTATTAAGAGATAAATTAAAACTCGTAAACGTTCAAACACTTTCAAGGTCCTTGAGATGTTTTCACACTTTCCGATAAAATGACCATCCAGATAGGCCAATATTAAAACTTCTCCCAGGCCACGACGAAAATGATCTATTAATCGCTGGAAGGTTGCAGGCCCTCTTAGACCAAAGGGCATTACCTTAAAGCGAAAAGTCCCGAAAGGAGACGTGAAAGCGGTTTTGTCCCGATCAACTTCTCTGACTCTAATTTGATGATACCCTGACTTTAGATCCAGTGTTGTCATAAACAGAGTTCTTTTCGTAGCATGTAAGAGATCATCGATCCGTGGTAACGGGTATGAATCTGGTCTTGTTACCGAGTTTAGTCTTCTGTAATCCACGCAAAGTCGATGTTCGCCATTTTTCTTGGGAACAAGCACCACTGGCGCGGCCCAAGGTGATTCGCACTCTCTATCAGATCGTCCTCCAGCATCTCATCAATTTTAATTCGAAGAATTTCTTTCTTCTCTGGTGTCATTCTATAAGGAGGAACAGCAATTGGTTGTATATCTTCGATGTCAATTCTGTGCTCTGCGTATGGAGTTGTACTTATTTTCCCATTGAAAATATCTCTATTTTGTTCTAGTAGGTGGTTTAGTTGAGCGCGGTCGTTGGGTTGTAACATATTACCTTCTTCTTCGTAAACTGATTGTAGCTTCAAGACTTGAAATATCAGAATCTTTATGTAGTCGGTTTAAGTGCTTCAAATCTTCAAATCGCAAATCAAAAGTAGTTTCCTCGTCACTAAACTTCCACTTTTATTAAATACATCGATCACAATTTTGGAATCTTCAATGAAATCAGCTCCTAAGAGTGCTTGTATTTACCGTTCAGGTAAAATTAAGAAAACCGTAGGCACAAGTTGATTTTGAGTGTAACATCAACTTTAGTGACTAACACTTCTTGCTTAGTTACGACTCCATCAGCTAATCTCATGTTCACAATTTGCTTTTCAAAGTGCTGATTCTACTTTAATAATAGTTGGTAGAGTGTATACCCCGCAATACTTTGTTTGCAGCGGTATCCACCATTCTAATCCATTACAACCTAGTATGCTAATGTTCGACGATAGGCTGGGCTCTTGGTGTTACTTGGGACTCATTAGAAATTTGTTTCCAATCAACATCCGTTACAAAAATTTAAGAGTACTGGCTTCTTTTGTACATCTTGACAATCCGACTCTCAGCAACCTCACTGTTCACGCAGCCAAAACAGGAGATTGTTTTTTTCTTACAGGTTCAAGTTTATTACTTTTTTTTTCGGTAACACTTAATGCCAACTTCATGTACCTTTTTTCTTTCATAGTTTACGACACTCCTCAATTTTTATGGTTATTTAATTTAGAAATATGAGCAGCGGACTTTTTGAGACGGGAGCAATTTCTTTATGTGCTGAATCACTTTTAATTCCTTTCAGCGTATGATTCTTCAATTCGATTGCTGCGGTCCATGTACCTGTGCTAGCTTTTACACCCCTGCCAGCAAGATGCAGCAAAGCCATCTAAATACATGGGTAAACCTTTGAACGCATTTACATCGCTTATATTGGAACAGTCTTTTAAGATTTCTATGCTGCTATAAAAGCATTGACATCATTATCTTTACCGCCGTCGAATCGCGACGAGCAGTGTGGAAAAATTTCCTAAAACAGCTACTGTGGGTCCAGTTACTGGTATTTTTAATACTGTCCAATAAAGCTCGAAATTGTTCATCTGACATTGTTATTGCCAGTTTTGAGCTCCTTAAAAAATAGCGGTGGCTCATAACTTTAATATATTTTGTTTGCGCTAACGTATTTAAAGTCAAGTTACTAACCTTATATAAGTTTATGCTTGCGAACGTATTTGATGCAGCTTATCAAAGCACGCACTTTTGTAAAGAAAGAATCAATGCGAGATTCGCAGTTGTATGTGATGTCGTCGACCTTTGGCTGGTTACATTGCAAGATGTGTTGGCCATTATCCTTTGTTTCGTTCGGTCCTAATGCGCTTTGATTGCCCTGCACAATCCGCGAAACTTGAATATTACACTCATGAAATTTAAAACTTGGACACCACAATTTCTGTAAACAAAAGTTTGCACATTGTGAAGCGGGCTTAAGGGTATCATTTACAATTCTAACAGCAGGTAGTTACACTAAGCACGTTTTTAGAAAATAGGTAATTTACGTTGCTTACTTAATTTTTTTCTTTAAAGAATATATTTGAAGGTATCGCTAATTAAACACCATAGCTCGATTAATTATCGAATCAAAATTTTGTTTAGGAAATGTTTACAAAATAAAATTAGAAATAATTTTGATTTAAAAACGTCTACAAGCAATAACTTTTAAATTAAATCAAAAACTAAACATGGTTATTTGGGTTGACTGATTATTACTTATTTTTAAATAAATCTAACCTACTAATTATTGTAAGTTATTAAAAAAATCATTAAACTCTCTATTCATAATATTTAGTCCTTACAAAATGTATATTTTATGACGTTTCATTTTTTGTAGTTAATATAAAAGTGAAAATAAAAACTAAGGCAATTCTTATTGTCAACGTATATATTTAGTTTTTGACAAGAATTTATTACATAATTATAATTAAGATACCAAGTTATAGTTTAAAATTAAATGAAAACTTTTTTTTAAATAAAGGTATTACTATATAAATAAATATGAGAAATCAATAATGGGTGTGACCTCCATTAGTTTGATACATTCTTGGAGGCGTCTGCTCATTGACGCTATCAAGGTATCAATATAATTAATATTAATCGTTTCCCATGCGGTATCAATGGCTGCAATTAGTGCATTACGGTTTACTGGTATAAAATTTGGCCCTTGTTGTCTTCGGATAACAGCAAGTATTCGAGCCCAAACATTTTCGATAATGTTAAAATCTGGGCTTTTGCTGGCCAGGGTAACAGCTCAAGTGCCATGTTAAAATTCGTTTAAAGCAAATCTAGTTTGCATTATTATATACCCCGCTTTCCCCGAAAGTGAAGTAATCGGAGCCTAACTTTTTTGGGTTGAGGTGTCAAATTACACCCCATTTCCTGCGTTTTAGAAGCTAACACAACATTGTTCAAAATCACCCTAACCTAACGTGTTTTTAATGTCATTTAACCTAACTTTGTGCATAGTCATCTAACCTAACGTGTTGTAAAGTGATCTAACCCAATCCGACACCAAAAGTGAAATTTGAAAACCGGAAATAAAATCTCGACACCGAAAATGTAATCTGACACCGAAAAATGGAAAACCGACACCGGAAATGAAAATGTAACTTGAAACCGGAAGGTGGTATCTGATTCACCAAACGTGAAATCTGACACCGGAAGTTAAATTTGACACCTCAAGCCGGAAGTGAAAGTGATACCCAAAAGTAAATTGACACCACACAATGTAATTTAAAAACCGTAAGTTAAATATGACACCTAATGAAATATAAACCGAACTTAAATTTGACACTTTAAAAACTAAGTGAAACTTAAATTTGAAAGTAAAAGTGACATTTTTCAGATTGTGATGTTTTTTTATTAATAAAATATGCACATATGCTATAAACAATTAGGAAGGTATTAACTAAGTACAATTTCACACTATACAAAAATGCAGAGCTTTTTATCAAGAATATTTTTTTATAAATGTAAGATAAACTTTTTCTCCATTTGCATAAAACTTTTGGGGACACACTGTGTTAGGTTTATAATAAATATATCAGTGTCAGTGGCATCATTGTCCAGGTTCTGAAAATCCGGCAAATTTATTAACACGAGGAATTGTGGCAGAAGGTTTGATTGAACTGTGAATTGTGATAATGGACCAAAATGGCTTCAATAACTGGAGAAATATTGGCCAAGTACTGTTATGAATGACGGAATTGTTTCATCTTCTACTAATGGAGAGCATAGCGGTAACACAGTCAGCAGTAAATAAGGATCCGATTATTGATACGACTAGATTTTGTAACGTTAACCGACTTCTACGAGTTATGGTGTATGTCTTCTAATGCTTTGCACAAAAACGTTAGAACGAAAACATCTCAGATAGAATAAATAGTTGAAGCAGAAAAAAATATTTTCAAAGACTGTCAATTGCAGTGGTTTCCGAATTGGGTTAAGTGGTTAATTAACCATAAATATTAATTCAAAATTTTAATGCTGAACCCATTTTTCAGACCACGACGGAATAATGCGTTTAGGGGGCGACTTCAAAGCTTAGGACAAATTCGACATAAAACATCCCATCCTATTGTCAAGTATGGCGCATTGCAGTAAATTAATGATACACATTCGTCAGTCCACAGTTGTGTGAATTCAATTTCTATTAATTACGCTCAACCATTTTGGATTATACGAGCGAGACAAACAATAAAAGTCAACGATATCAAAGTGTGTTATGTGCAAAAGATTAAGAGGAAAAGCGGCTTCGGCACCTTGATCGCATTTTACAAAGTACCGTATTTGAAATTACAGGATTAGATTTTGCCGACCATTGTATTTCAAAGAAAAGGGCAAACAAAAGGGTTACATTTATTATTTACCTGTGCAACTACTAGAGCAATACATTTAGAATAAGTGTTTAACTTAAATACGGAACGGGTTTGTTTACTATAAGAAGGGTTCATTGCCTCGCAGAGGGGTCCCAAAGATTATTTACTCGGACAACGCAAAAACATTTAAACGGTTATCAAAAGAATTAACTGTTGTAAGCGACCTATTGGGCAGCAAAAAATTATCTGTTCTAACAAAATAAATACCGAATCACCTGAAATTTATTGTACGAACGTGCAGCATGGTGGGGAACGTTTAATAAATCTAAAGGATGCTAAAGGGATCTGTAGGAAAATTATTGCAGATAGAGAACAATTAATTACATTAATTACAGAAATAGAAGGTACGTCTAACTCTAGACAGTTAACATACATTGGAGATGATCCGAATAAATCCTTTTGCCTCTAACACCACCTCATTCTTTAATTGGAAGATTCCGGCCATTTCTCCAATTATTGGTAATACAAAGGGTGAAACTATTTGAAAGCAATGGATGTGTGTTTACAAGCACTGAAGTATTCTAAACAGCCCCGTTCTTGGGGGCGTCATGGCGCCTACGTGCAAGTTTTCTTTTTTGACGCGCCTTTTCACTTTTGTATATTTTAACATATTAGGTATATATTTTAATTTTGATGTGTGTCGTTAATTTGTTTAAAAAACCCTAAAATTTTTCTGGAAAATATTTTATGAAAAAGGGACAATAATTTAAAATTAAAAAAAATAATAAAAATAAGTAAAAAAAACTTTAAATTTATTTAATTATTAAAACAAACAATAAAAACAAAGAATAAAAGAACATAAACTAAAAACAGTATATTCACAAAAAGAAAAAAAAGAACATATACATAAAAATAATAACAAGAAAAAAAAACAAGAACAATATATGTGGTAACAAAAATACCCTTATAAACTAAAAAAAGTTTTAAAAATTATAAAAATTTTAATATTTTTGTAATCAACAATACAAAAAAGAAACGATACACTTTAAACATTACAATAGAACACGCCTGGCTTTAACAGAAGCAAGTTCGTTGATCATCTCATTATGATCAAGAGCTTCCGAAATCTTATTTTCAATAGAAATAATTGCCAAATTTGATAGGCGTTCTTGACTCATAGAGGATCTTAAATAGTTCTTTATGAGTTTTAGCTTCGAAAACTTCTTTCACCTGAAGCTACTGAAATTGGTAATGTAAGGTAGATCCTTAAGACTATAAATAAATTTGGAAAAGGGACTGTAGATTTTTTCGTTATATAATTTAACATGACTATCGGAAAGGATGAATCTGTAGTAGTGAGGGGATTAAGTATTTTGTATGTTAAAAATTTCATTATGTAAATCTAGGCCGTCAATGTCTTTACATATTTCTCCATCAATCTCAACTTGCAATGCGGTATCTAAATTCACACATGATTCTTTAATTGAGTCAGATTCTAAATTTTTAAAATTACATAAGAACCCAAATAAATTTTTGAATTTTGCTTATACCCTCAAACCGCCTTTGTAAAGACTGAACTGTTGTATCTAAAATTTGAAAATAAAAATCGATTTTAAATTTTTGCTTTGAGTCTACTATAGATTCATCTTTACTTTCATATGAAAATTGTTGCCTAATTTTCGCTGTCGTATTATTGGGAATACCTGTTACTATGTCGTTTTTTCTGCTTCTAATTTAGCTTCATTGACGAACAAATCAAAATTTTTATCTGACCGCTTTTCGTTAAAATAAATAATGAGATTTTCAATTTCTTTGTGGCAGTCATTTAATGCTGTATTTGGATCTTGTAGCAACTGACTATATTAATTTTTGTTAAAATATCATACCATATTAAAATCGAACAAATAAATTTTAAAGTTTGAATTTTATCTAATAAAGATTGTGCAGTATGTCTTGTGTTTATATCTCGTGATGTATCTTTTGTCAAAAATTGTAAGCTATTACTGATTTGCAGTAACTGAAATCTAAGAGGACGGATTGCTTTAATTCTACTTTCCCACCTAGTTTCACTTACTGATTTCAGTGTTAAATTGGGAACATTCGCTTTTAAAATATTCCATCTGTAAGGAGAAGCAGAAAAAAGTTGTATAGTTCTTGAATAATTGAAAAAAAACCAACAGTCTCAAAAGAAATTTTGGCAGCGTCATTAACGGTTAAATTTAATGTGTGAGCTGAACAGGGCATAAACATTGCTCTGGGATTGGCATTTTGAATTTGAGCTTGAAGACCTATATGTTTGCCAGACATATTTGCGCCGTTGTCATACCCCTGCCCTCTCATATCATTTAAATCAATTTCATATTTTGACAAAATATTATTTTTTAAATAATTGAAAAGACCCTCTCCTGTAATATCTAAAACTTTGAAAAACCTAAAAAATGTTCTCTAATTTCTACTGCCCCTGATGTACAATGAACAAATCGTATGATAAAAGTGAGCTGTTCAATATGACTAGCATCGGGAGTTTCATCTAAAATTACAGAGAAATATTTTGCTGTCTTAAGACACGTTAAAATTTTTTTTAAATATTTTGATAACAACGTAATTAATTCATTTTGAAAATGATTACCTAAATAATGAGGCATATGTTGATTTAAGTTTTTAGAGTTCTGAATATTATTTAAATGCTCCATTAGATCAAATTTAGCAACCATCTCAACTAATTTTAAAAATTGCCATTATTCTGTTCATAAAGGATGTGGCTATCTCTCTAAACCTAGATTTTGGACCAGCTAAATATTGCACTATACAAATCATCTTTAATAATTACGCTAAATGTTTTTTTTCAATCTCGTAATGTTTCTGTTGCTCTTTTATCAAATATCAAAACCATTGTTGTAAAAATCTAAAGAAGTCAGTTTCAATTTAACTCTTTAATACATAGGTCGAACGTGATTTGCACATATTATGCATTTTGTGTGTTTCTATTGGGTTAATAAACAACTTTCTAATTCAAAAATTTGTAAAATCATGAAATGCATCCACGTATGATTATGCCTTTGTTACATTTCATGGGCGAATTTTTATTTTTGCAAACGTTTACAGATGTTTAAGCTTGAAACAATTTAGGCAAAGTTCTAAATTGCTTAACAGTAGTCAAAATTTGATTTATTTATAAAAGATTTAGTACATTGAAAGCACCGAATGTTATATTACAAAAAGCATTTAATTGTTTTAACGTTCATATACTCGGTAAAATGTATCTTTTCAGTTTCGGGCTTAGCGCTTATTTCACTAAGACATGAATCAGTTTCCTATTCTTTCTAACATGTGCGATTTGCAAGAAATAAAGTAGGAACGTAAATTTGTCACATTCATTAAGAACTGAAGATTATACGTTGATTGAATTTAAATCAACGACAAAACTAATAATGTATAGGAATTATAGAAAGAAAAGAAAATTTACGTACCACAAACTATTTAAGATAACATATCAAAAGATCTATTTAAAAACTAAATACAAATACATTAATAACAAGTTCCCAACATTATTTTCAAAATATATGCAGGTACTTACTGGGAATATTTAAAAAAACTTAATGAGTAAATCCATCTAAAGTTAATCCTTTCACTAGAAAAATACTGTTGAAGTGCTTATAGGTGCAAGAATATTTACATTAATCTTTCCAGCCGTCGAACTGTGGTACATTAAATCTGCAGAAATGCCTGGAAAATGTTTAAACAAAAGTGCTACGAACTTGTTAGAAATGTCTATCAATATTTTCTAAGGAAAAAGACAATTTTTGTCCCCTACGTAATGTTGAGGCTGCAAAGAACGAACATCAGAAGCACTAAAAATTAGTCTTCCAACGTTAAGACTGATAATAAAGGGGAAGAGAGAAGAAACAAAAGATCTCAAAAAAAAAACACAAGAAGCGACATACCGGAGGGTTTACAGTGTACAATCAGGGATATCATTTATAATATGTATGCTGCCAAAATCTGTAACTTTGGTACACTGCAAGCTACCCTAGAAGAAAAGGAATTATTAACTGCATCTCGACCTACTATCAGCAAAATCTTAAACAACATAGATTTAAATATAGAAAAGACTGCAACCGAAGAGCACTTTGCGAAAAAAATCGATATAGCGGCATTGCGCGTTTTTTTTTAAGAGAGTATGTAAAAACATGGAATCGGCTTCTCGTCTGCCAGTGGTATTTCTAGATGAAACATGGGTATTTGCAAGAGGATCCCCAAACGGTCGTGGTAAAGACGATAATATAAAATCAGTAAAAACTCCGATCAGTCGTCAACAGGCAAAAGATACATAATTTTACATGCAGGCAGCGTAAACGGATTTGTGGAAAACTGCAGTTTAATATTTCCTGCTAAATCCAAATCTAGGCGATTACCATGATAACATGGACGCCGATCTATTCGAAAAGTGGTTAATCGATCAGCTTCTACCAAATTTGCAGGTGCCTTCGATAATAATAATGGATAACGCTTCATACCATTCGCGCCTTATAGAGAAATCGCCAACCGGAGCGTGGAAAAATCTGATTTACAAGTTGGCTGCAAAAGAAGGCATCTGTTACAACTTTCCAAACATAAGAAAAGAAACCAAAACGCTTCGTGACTCGACGAAATTATTAAAAAACACGGACATTCCGAGCTTAGACTCCACCATATCACTCTCAATTCAACGCGATCGAAAACATTTGGGGCATTTGCAAATCATACTACGATAAACACATTGGACATGATGGATATTGTGAAAATGTGTACTGAATATGTGGAAAGAATCTTTAAATCATCAACAAACGAGCGAAGTGGGAATAAAACTATTCACAGGAAAACTGATATCCGAGTCGTGGTCTCGAGAATACCTGCTCGACGAAGTTGTGAATTTTCTTATAATTTCTATTAATGGCGATGAAAACTAGTGATGATTCTGACTTGATTTTTAAAGACTAAAAAGAGTGAAGTTGTAATTCTTGGTTTCGATTTTTTTTGTGGTTTTGCGAATAGCAGACAAAATTTCTATTGATGTCTTGAATAATGTATTAACCTATTTTTT
>JALBCR010003703.1:0-48893 GCA_030710515.1 Abscondita cerata | reverse complement strand
AAAATGACCACTTCTGAACAGTAGCTACTTTCATAATTTTTGCATTTAAAACATCTGACGTATGGTTGGAATAACCGCATACTCTTGCACTTAGATTAACGCTGTAATTAATCTTGCAGTCTGAAGCATCTACTTTGTTTGATCTGTGTCGAGCCACCGTTGTAACAGTCTCTCTATTGGCTTCTTTGTTGTGGCAACCCATCCATCGCGCAGGACCTTTCTTCATGCCAGCAACAAACATATCGCGTAATAAGATTTCACTTTACCAAAGCGTGTTAGCTAAATTCATGCGGTTTACACTAATCCAACACTTTGCTTCTTTCTTCGAGATTATAAAATCATAAATTGGGAAATAGATTTCTTTCGTTGAAAGTTTTTCCAAACCAGACAATTCCATCATATGGGCACCTTTTCTGAAGCAATGGCACACAGCAATATTAACGATATAAATACTCACCATGATTTAGTTTGGTGGTCACGCCCGCTTCTACATCATTAGTAATATTTATTGGCTAAGAAAACACTGGTTCCAGATTTGGTTTATAACACCATTCCGTAGTTCGTAAATTCTGAATCATAAATGTCCACATTATTATATGCGGTCCAAAGAATGTTTCTTTGGCGTTTCAATGGTACTTACTAATATTATACTACTTAAAAAACAAAAATCCCGCTATTTTAAAATTAACTGTCGCCACTAAAACCTACACGGAATTGTTCGGAAAGGTATTTTAATACGCCCATATCTTCATTAACCAAAAATGACTACATCGTCTGAATCTCCATATCGTTGCTGTAAAAGCGTGCTTTGTAAGCCGGGCAATCCCGATATTACAAATGAGTAAAATCGTAAACACACGGTTATTCTTGGTTAACCAATGCTTAACTTAGCATTTAACTTTATTTTTGATGATAATCTGTAATAGTGTCGGTATCAAAGTCAGTGTTATTTTAAACAAATCAATATCTTCTTTGCTACTTATTTGATCCAAAAATTGTACAATTTCTTGTTCAAGGAAACGATTTCAAATTAAATATGGCGTCTGACCGCCAGCCCTGAAAACATGGCGAATACCAATGCGCGGTGCTCTACCCCTTCCACAGGAGTTGTTCTCCTGCCAATATCTTTACCTGTGGACGTTTAATAAACTATTAATAGCGGCAAATGAATAATACAATTTTAAAGTTTGTTCTTTTTTATCGCAAATTAATCATTGATATTGGTTTTTTCAATAAAAGTTTTTCAACTGTTAACATTTTTACAAAAACACCTTCACTGGAAACAACAGAACAAAACCGTTTTTTGGTAATTTTTAATTAAAAGCACATTTATACTTTAAAGAGTGTTACAATAAAAATACATTTGGGTGAGCTCCTCAACCAAATTAAATTTTTTTACAGCAACTGTCTAATTAATTTATGTATGGGAAAACTTGAAAGATCACTTTATGAGAAGGAAACCAGCAAAGTTTTCTCAAAGCGGTTTCACACATTCTCATTTAAATGACGATGCTTATTCAAACAAACAATTGTTCTAGGGTAATACAAGTTATAAACACATGAGGTAAGATAGTAAATATTGAAAAAAGGTGAAAAGTCAGCTTTCCTTAGCAGTCTATGAAAATGAATTTGAATACTTGATCGCTGCCTTTGACTATTATACTTCAATAATTTTTATCATTAGGCAGGGTAGGGTAAACAAAATGACAATATCATCATTACAGTCGGTAACGGATTGCTTAATTAGATATCGTTCAATATTTGGTTTAGACGCCTATCCCATTTATTGATAAACGGTGCACTTTTCGTAAAATACAGTCCAAATTACTGTTATTATACTTTATTTTATTTTATAAATAAGCGCGTATCGTAAAAGTGATATCGTGAATGTCGAACACTTTATTTCTTTAATGGCGCCTTTATCGGTATTTTTCATCTTTTATTTTATATAAGACGGCGCAATTAGATCCCGCTATACTTTCCATACCGCCACTATAATTGATAGTACGTTTACTTCGTAAATCTGGATACTATACAAAATTTAAGCATCAATAGTTGTAATTAGAATTTGTTTCATTGATTTTTTAAACGTCAAAACGTACGTCAATTTTCTTTAGAGTATTTTCATGTGTGTTTTTTAGGGGTTTTGCTGCAAATATAAAATATGGAAGGTGATCAGTACCTTACAGTACTCCATGGTCGACAACAAGAAAAACATGTTGTTCTGAGAATCACCACTTCGGTTCCGGAATTAAACGTCAAAACGTACGTCAATTTTCTTTAGAGCTTTTTTTTCGTGTGTGTATTTTAGGGGTTTTGGTGCAATTATGAAATATGGAAGGTGATCAGTACCTATACAATACTCCATGATCAACAGGAAAAACATGTTTTCCTGGAGAATGCCACTTTGGCTCTGACCTGGTCATGAAGACACTCCCGGATAATTAGGAAAAAATGTAGAACACAATTTCACAAAACACAATCACATTACACATAGTGGTATCATTCACATGTAAAAATACTAGATGTGGGTAAGTGGTTGGGCATGTTTAAGTTTTCAGTGGTTTTCTAAACTTTGAAGTAAAAGCTTTTAGCTTAAAGACAAAACCAATCCACTATCTGTACACGGTGTTCGCTTCACCACACTATACAGGCTTATACTAATCGTCTAGGGCACCATACATAACACTTAGCATCACAATACAATATTTAAAATGTACCATACGATTTAAATAAATTAAATAAATTGATTTTTAGTTTTAATTAATTTTTTAAAGAGGAGTTGAAAGTAGTTAAATTTTTTTAAGGTTTTGATTTTAAACAAGCACTTGATATACCCTAAATTACCCTTGAGGCATTGAAATTTAAAAATAAATTAGAATTAGTAGTGACCTAAAACAGCGGAAAGAGTGGGAACAGGGCTACGTTTCTTTAAGGTTTAGCGTATATGTAACACGCAAATTCGATATGTACATATTTATTTTACCATTAATATTGAACATACGATTTTACAATACCAGAGTCAACAGCTACAGGGGAAAGGTGAAGCTAAAGCGCATGCTAATCTTTTTATACCCTTGCTCCTACGAGCGGGAAGTGGATGCGTTACTGCTGTTTGGCGCTAAATGCTGTGGGCACCACTACAAGTACCCCTTGCTAGTAACGTAGTTACGATAAATTTATCTTAACATAAAATATACAATTGTGGTGGTACACCGTATACATAAAAATTAGTTCTGTGGCACAGGTAGTTCCTTTGTGTTCTTAGTCTAAATGTCCGTAGCACTTAAGCGCTGTCAGATCACAGCTCAAAACAGTGGCGGCTTGGGAGGCAAACATTCCGTTGAAGACATTTAACCTGTAATTTAACAGTTGTTAATTTAACTCTTCTGGTAGTCTTAGTTTACCTATTTTTTCCGGATTATTGACGATTTTGTAAAGTATAAGGATTCACTTGCCTGATTTTGTTGTGTGGTAAATTGTGGCAATAGAATGTAACCGCGATAACGTCAAATTCTATCGCATTCCTAAAACTCTGAGTTGAAACATAAAGTTAACCTAAACGAATTATCGTGCAAAAAGCTTCGGCGAAAACGTTGGATAAATACTATTAGACGTGATGATCTTACTGAAGCCAAACTTGAAAATGCACGAGTATGTTCGGAATATTTTATATCTGGTATGGTACTTTCATCCACTAGTAACAATCTTTAACGACTTTGAAGGAAACCTGCATAATTAAATGATAAACTTAATCCTGACTGGGTACCTTCAGTTAATAAGGGATATAAAGCTGTTGGCAGAGAATCGTCAAGTACAAAAGTGGAACGATATCAGCGGGGAATAAAAGGAACGGGTACAAAATATTTGAAATGAAGGGTCCATATCGTAGTGTAAGCATTACATGCATTTGCCAAACTCAATGTAGCCAAATCTTTAATTATCCTTTTATTAACATAATGAGTTCTACATCTTTAACAAGTGTTCAATACAATTTAGCTTTCTTAGTTTGTGCATGTTTTTTTTAAATTAATCATTTGTGAGGGTGATTTATGCAATAAGCTGAAATATGACAAAAAACTAGGTAATCCTACTAGAAACTTGAATTAATAAATTATTAATATTCGCTGGTGTTTCTGGCCTCTAAAACTAATTTTAGTGAAAATTACTTTTAACATTAATCATTACACCTGACCATGTTTAAATATGCAACTAAATTTGTCGTTAAATACAGTTACTTAGTAATTTTAAGTTTAAACGTAGTAGTAAATTGTTCAAATTTAAAATTGATTTCAAAACTACTTCTAAAAGTACTTTTGAGATTTAAAAGTGACAATAAATATGGACCAATGTATATTGTTTAATAATTATAATTGAGCTGTTAAATTGAAATTTACTAATTAGGTATGTAGTTCAAACATTTACTGTTTCTTCAAATGTGTTTTAGAACTTATCGCTTTATGTGCTTTATGTTTAATATTTTAAGATATATCTTTACTTCACATACTGGATTAATTGCTCTACATAGACAGAAGAAGTAGAAGCAGTAGCAGGGCAGCAAGAAGAACCGCCATTAGTTGAGGAAACTGAAGAAATTCCCAGCCAAGAAGTTCAAACTGACTTAACCGGAACAGTTGACAGGAATGTTTTTAGCACTCACAGTAACAAGAAGCTTAAACAAAGTTACTAAAAGATTTTTCAACATATGAAAGTTTTCATTGTGACAATGTAAAAACAAAAATTACAGGGTTGGATTCATTTGCAGTGCTGGAACTCTTAATGAAGTATATTGAACCATATATTACAGTTCATAAAAAACACAGCAATTACAGCTAAAGATCAAATTTTACTGTGTCTAATTAAATTACGGTTAAGCCTAGATTATAAGGATTTAACTTATAGGTTTAGCGTTAGCCCTACCACATGTTCGACGTATTTTAAAAATACTCTGCATGTCATGTCTTTAAGTTAAGACAGAGCAGTACTGCGAAAAACCATGCCATTTTGTTTTAAGGAATCTTTCAATGGAAAAACAACGATCATAATGATTGTTTTGAGATTCGAACTGAAGACTGCGAAATTAGTAACAGCAGCACAATTATGGTCCAGCTATAAACTTAGCGAAACGATTAAATATTTAATAGGAATTACACCTCAAGGATCTGTCTGTTTCATCAGTGAAGGATGGGGTGGTAGGGTTTCTGATAAATTTTTAACAGAACACTCTAGTTTTTTTAACAACGTTATTCCTGGCGACGTCATAATGGCAGATCGAGATTTTTTTACAGTCAAATTGCCGGCGTTTATAAAAAATCGCAGCTACATCCTATAACCTGGAAGCTACTAGGGCAATTGCCTACGTTAGGATACATGCTGAGCGTGTAATAGGATTGATTAGGCAAAAGTACAACATATGTAACGACGTTCTATCAATCGAAATGTTAAGTACTGGCGGTGATGATCCAATGTTAGATAAAATTGTGTTTGTTTCCTGTGCCTTAATTAATCTTTGCCCACCAATAGTACCTTTGTAAGATTTTTCTTGTGCCATTCCCTATATTTATCAAACTGCTAAATGTGACTAAGTAAATTCTATTATTAGTTACATTACCTAGGCAAGGTGCGTTATTGTATGCAATTCGTATGAACCTGGTATGTTAAGAAACTATATTTAATTTGTAAGTTTTGGTTTTTTCAATGTACGGGTGGCCAACTTGATGGACGCCGGGTACATCTCGGGAATATAAATCTGATAATATTGAAAAAATTTTTAATAAGTAAATCGACTACATGAAATCGTGAAGTATTTTCCAAGTTTGTAAGATGGCGTAGGGCGAAACTGTTATGGCCGATTATAAAATTGGCTCTTTCTCCAAAAATATGCAAATATAAATATATTTTAAATATTAGCGTAGTAAAGACTGCAAAATTTCTGATATATTTGCATATTTTGAAGAAAGAACCAATTATATGATCGGTCATAACTGAGTTTCGCCCCTAGCGGCCATCTTACAAACTTGAAAATATTTCCCGCGATTTCTCGTAGCCGATTTACCTATTAAATTTTTTTTTCAATATTGTCTGATTTATAATTCCCGAGATATAGCCGGCGTCCATTCTTAGTTGGCCACCCGGTACATAGATAAATGTTAGCAAGTAAAAACAGAAACGACATATTTGTAGTGTTTATTTATAATCCGTCTCCGACAGTAGTTCTACTTGATCTTATTGTAAATATTTATATATATATCGCGTGTATTAAATTTTGAGAAAAATAAACTTGATTATAACTATAACTGGGATTTCATTTTTTACGACGATGATAAGATTAACGTTTCTTTTTTGGAAAACTGCTTTACGCGTTGTTTTTCCCCGATTATCAAAAAATACAGAAAAAACTTATAATATGCGGTGACAATTTAATATAAAATTAATTAACAAGAAACAACTTTGTTAGTAATCACATTTTGGTTTTTACAAAGTCTGCATAAAAAAGTAATTCACTAGTATTTACAGAATTATATAAACTTAATTTATAAAAATATTTTGAAATAAATATACAAAGCATCCATCAGAATTAAAAAAAATACACCAAAATTTAGTATATAAATAATGAAACGTATTGAGCAACCGACAATTTCATAATTGGGGAACTAGAAAGTTGTCTCTAAAGAACAAGTACTACAATACCATTCCTTCAATGGTATGTCAACAAATCCAACACATTCCAAATGGTGCCATTTTATGTAACAATTCTCATTGTCGCAACATAACATTGGCCTACCATCGTCAAATCCTTCACAAACACACCATGCTTCCAATGCAGTTTCATCTCTTTCCCTGGCAAAGAATCTACCCAATAGCTCTGGCATTATGACCCTATTGTGAAATTCTATGGCTTTATAGGATTCAGCTTAGCCAACAGTCTTCTTAAAAAAATATCCTTTCAATAAAAATTCTTTTGGGCCCGATACTATAAAATCACAAAATTGTACACCTGTTAGTGCCATCTGCATTTGGATTTGGTAAAAATAAGAACAGTATTTTTTCAGAGATAATTCCCGTGTCAGCTGTTCCAGGCAAGAGTTTTTAATGTGGCAAACTCCTCCAGGCTCATGTTTGTCAACAGGTATGGACACTTCACCTCAACACATCCAGTTCCACAGCATTCACACGTCGCCATACTGTCTGGAGAAGCCCCAAACTGCACGTATGTGGGTGACAAACACAAACCCACTTGTTCCAAATGTAGGCCCACATGACTTGGGTTGGAATATGCCAAGTATGCAGCCAAACCATCTTTCTCGTGCGTTGTCCCCCAAAGAGTCGCTTTCGTTTTAAATAAAAACTTTGTCGGGTTTTAATTAATGATTTCGATGGTTTTTCCAACGAGGTCATGCATGCTGCACGAAAGTTTGATGCTGTTATTCTTACAGTCCTTTGTTGAAACCATAAGTTACTCTTTGCTTGTGCTTTTGTAGCAGTTTTTACTTTATCACATTCCTCTTGGGTGATCCGTAAATCACTACCTACATCTTGCTACTTTGTCCAGAAGGTCATTATACCCTAGTTGTTCATACTCATACTTATATTGACATCAATATGGATTTGGTACCATTTCATGCACTACTTCAATTTCTGAAGCAAAAGGCTCTAGTACTCTCATAAGTGCAGATGAGCTTCCAACTGCTGTAAATTTCAAAACATCTGCATCATTTCATTATGATCAATTGGTGGAATCTTTTTATTAATTTATGGCCAGCAATAATACGACCAAAATCCATATTTTTCAAGGGTTCATATTAAACTTTGGACACCTTCGGTACGTTCCAAGCAGCTGAAATATCTGTACATAAGGTGTTTTCCTTAGTACTCTGTTCATGCTGTAAAGCATACAGTACAGCCCCCACATGACTGCATACTTCACCAGCTCCTGCCATGCATGTGCAATGTGCAGTTTCAACACTACCGTTGTCCTCGCACATAACCCACACATGCAACGCTGAATAATTCATTTTCATCGAATGCTTTACCTACAATAAACATCTTAAAATTATTTATCAAGTAAATTGTTAAAACTTACCCTTCCTACAACTACATTGTAGTTTTTATTTTTATTGACCCACATTTATGAACAAATACGGCCTCAAAAATACTTAAAAGCATTTAAGCTTTTGTATGCTTTCATCTGCTCCTGTGTAAGTGAGTACCAAATAACTCACCAAATCCATGTTTGTCACTGGCGGAAAAGTGGCTGGTTGGAAACTTAATTCTTCTCTCTTTAGGGCAAAGGATCTATACCAGCCACTTCACGGATTTTTTCCGTATATCTTATAGCCACGTCTGGAGTTTCCACCGATAAATTCTGCAAGTACATGGACAACATGCTTTCAACCACTTCAAAACACTATTTTTCGTCACGTATACACGAAAGTAGCACAAAAATAGGGTGAAATCGGGATATGCAGCCGGTTTTATACACAATGTTTGCCTCCCAGCGGCCATTTTTTTATTGCGCAGGTTATGGAACACCCTATTATGTTGATTTGTGTCCTTCACATGCCTGTAACCACACTTACTCTTCTGCCAGACTTTGTATATTTTCTTTTACTAACAGTGTGGGCGTGGATGAACCCGGTTCACTTGGCAACAGCAAGGTTTGGTGTGGTAATAAGATGTTATTGGAAATCTTGGTCTTGTCGCATCTTCGGCAATGGTGAACGCTGGTTTCAGTCTGTCTACCGATACCACTTGTTCTTTATTATTGATTTGCGTTGTCATGGATTTAGTGGTTCGTGATACTACTGAGTATGGGCCGTACAGGTTTGCGTACTGTGTCATCTCTAACAAACACATGGGTAAATTTGTCCAATTCTTTAAAGATGAAGGGCTTTTCTTTGTTGTGGTGATTTGAACTAATTGGTTTCACCAGTTGGAAGTGTTGGCGAAACTTGGAGGATCTTATCTAAGTAGCACCAACGGTTCGATTTCGACACAAGAATTGTTTTGGCATTTTATGGATGCCTTCAGTTGTCTGTGCAGCTTCTCTACCATCCCATTGCTTTGAGGGTGATACGCAGTCGTTTTAATGTGCTTCGTACCAGTTAGTTTAGTTAAGGCTGAAAACAAACTCGAATTAAATTGCTGACCTCGGTCTGTGGTTACTCGCAGAGGTACACCGTATCTTGCGATCCAATTGAAATTGAATGCAAAAACTAGGGTTTCAGCAGTGATGTCTGGTATCGGAATAACTTCAGGCCACCTCGTTATCGGTCCACATGTTAGGCAGTAGGAGTTTCCCTTGGACATTGGTAGTGGGCCGATTAAAACTATGTGAACATGTCTAGAGATTTTGTTCTGTTGACATCTAATGCACTGACGAGACCATAATTTACAATCGCTTTTTATCGAAGGCCACACAAAGCGTGATGTCACCATGTTCTTAGTAGCATTTGCTCCTGGGTGTGATAGGTTGAGTAGGCTGTAAATACTTTGGAGCCTGATTTGGTGTGGAACAAACGCTCGAATTTGGTTTGTAGTGGTGTCACAGATGTTCACGTCATATTCAGGGAAAACATTTTCTTAATTTTTAGGCCCGAGGATGGGAGTTGTATGAACTGTTGAAGTTCTTGGTCACCTTCGTGCAATTTGCTTAATTCTATATAATTGATTGGACCCAAGGTTGTGGTTAAGTTGCTATTACGAGATAGCGTGTCTGCCGATATGTTGTCAACTCCTGCGACATGTTTGATATCATTTGTGAATTGTGCAATGTAGTCCAATTGTCAGAACTGTCTTGGCGAGCACTTGTCCAATCTTTGTTTTAATGCAAATGTCAATGGTTTGTGATCTGTGAAAAGTGTGAACTCTCTATCTTCTAGTGAATATTTGAAGCGCTTAATAGTTAAGCATGCTGCAAGAAGTTCACGATCGTAGGCACTGTATTTCCTTTGTGCATTGTTTAATTTTCTTGTAAAGAATGCAAGAGGCTACAATTGACCATCGACAGCTTGTTTGTAAAAACTCCCCCATTGAATCATTAGAAGCGTCAACCATAAGCGAAAGTGGTACTGATGGTGAAGGATGAGCCAGCATCGTTGCATTTGCCAGGGTGTTTTTGATACCATTAAAGCATTGATGGTTTTTCATCCCATTCAATTGCTGTTTTATTGTGTGCTTTGGAACCGCCTAGGCATTTGTTTAGAGGTGCTTGGATCATTGCTGCATCGGGAATAAATCTTCCATAAAAATTTACCATTCCAAGAAACTGTCGAAGCTCCTTAACAATTGTTGGCTTCTTAAAGTCGTTGATTGCTTCTATTTTAGATTTTGGAGGTGCAGTACCCTTAGTATTGATAGTATAACCTAAAAAGTTACTTCTTCCTGTGCGAATACACATTTACTAGAATTAATACAGATGGAGGAAGTGTTGCTTCGCTGCTTTGGCGCTAAATTCGCTTTAGCACCGCTTGATTTTAAACAAGTACTAATACCCAAACTAACCTTGAGCATTCGAATTTTAAAAAATTATTAGATTAGTAGTGACCTTAGAAACCTAAAACAATTGACAAATTAATAATTATTTGAAGTATTCACTGCCATGGATGAAAGAATAAGAAATTCTGGTAAGACATTTATTGTAATTATTCGAAGTAAATGATGGTTGATTTTAGATTGCCATCGATATCAATCGAGCAATAGCGTCGAAGAAAACGATTCTGGATCAAAACAAGATGATTCTCTGCACTCTCCACTTACAATTGGGAACTTCCAAACCCACGGTGGCATCGCACCTATTAGAAGAGGTGGACGAAATCTTCCAAAGCATTCGCTTAAAATATTAAAACGTTGGTTATACCAAAATCGATATCATGCGTATCCAAATTATGCCGAAAAGTTAACTTTATCTCAAGAAGCTAATTTAACCGTTGTGCAAGTACGTAATTGGTTTAATAACGCTAGAAGAAAAATGTTGCCTGAGATGATACGAAGAGAAGGATATGATCCGTTACATTTTATCATTTCTGACGAGGTAAAAGTTAAATTCGTCCGGAATTATTAACAACGGTATGACTCAAAACCGGGGTATCGACAAACGCATTCGATTAGATGCAAAGAACGACGATAATTTGACTGCGGAAAACGAAGCTGTAAAAGAGTAAGATTTTATTGTACAGCCTTTAAAGTTTTGATAGTAGCAATATTTTGGTTTTAGATTGAAGAAGATAAAGCAGCTTCCAACCAGCAGCTATTGTGGTTCTGCACATCATCCACAACTTGCTAATTTACCTCAACTGCCACGTCCGAGTTTCACATCTACTCCCAAAGTCGAAGCTTTCCCACCTACACCGTTAGAAGACTTGATAAAGACAAGTTCAAAAACCTTTTATCTTTTGGCCGAAACTGCAGTCGCTGTTCAGCAACGCGACAAACGCATTCGATTAAATGCAAAGTTCAACGATAATTTAACTGTTACATACCGTTCCGAAGACGAGGGCCTAAACAGCTACGAAAGTTCAACTCAAGGGAAGAAGAAAAATTTTCTAAAGACAAGTTCAAAAACCTTCTTCTTTTGGCCGAAGCCGCCGTCGTTGTTCAGCAACGCGAGAAGGAACAAGAAAATTTTTGTTACAATTAAAACCGTTATTTTTAAATAATACGTCATAAGACATTTATATGTTGGAAGTAATACTCTATATTTAAAAAATTAGAGAAATAAATGACTCATTAAATTGATACGAATTGTAATATATTTAATTATTTTAAATAAATTATTTGATCAGTGTTTTTCCTATTTGATAGTATTAATTATTACTTACTCTCATCTACTCAAGTGTTCTGAATCAATATGATTTTAATCTATGTCAACTGTAGAAGCTTGTAAAATACACGTATAAATGTCGCGATAACATTTTTGCATCAGTCATCACTCTTCCACTGAATATCCTTGCAAGCGTGTAGTATAAGTATTGTGAAAAAACTTCAGCTATAAAAAATGTAGGTTCTTGGACTAAAAATCAAACTTCGACAAATTCTTGCAAGATCACTTTAACTTTTTTGGCTATGGAAATTTATATCGCTTCTTTAACTACAAACTGACTGGTTTTTTTTTCTGTCGCTGCCGATTATCCAATTATTTTGAATCTTACGTCCGCGTTTGTTTGTATCTTTTTGTTTTTAGCTCTCCTGATATAATTTTTCTTAAGAACTTCTGCAAGGAGCATTTTCTTCTTCTGCATAGGATGATATTGAGACATAATGTAGATAATCACATCGGGGTGCGTCTTCTTTCTTCATGTTGTAGTGTTTTCCTTCTGTTTTTTCACCATTAGTCCGGAAACGGCAGATTACCATTTTACTCTATATCCATATTGATCTTGATGGTTCTATGCATCGAATTTATGTGGTTCATGAATTGTTGCAATAATTTATGTTCAAGACTCATAACAAATACGAGTTATGAGCCTTGATAAAGCCCTACGCATAGGCGAAACGTCGGCGTTGACAACTTATTGAGTTTGTTTATTCATTATTTCATTAATGTTGAATTATTACTTATTTATTAATTTCTATACAAAAAGAGGAATACATTATTTAAACTTGGAGTCTTATTTTTTTTATTTAGGCGATCAAAAGTTATAGAGGTAATTAATCAAACAAAATTCTAAAATTGAAAAAGAAGTTACGCAACAAGCAAACACGGCGAACAAAACCTACGAATCCAAATGAGATCAATGATAAAAATATAACCAAAATGAAGATATTAAAAAAGAATATTGGGCAAAAGTTGGTGAAGTAAATACATACATCATTGAAGACAGAAAATTTGGGTTATTGGATAGGGCAAGAGTTGCTAGAAATGAGGAGGAACAACATCGGATACTAAAGAAAAGATGGTTAGATATCGTAGACCCGGAATAAAAATGACAAACCAAATAATAAAAAGGTTAAAACACACAATAGGAAAAAAACAGTGAGCAAACGATAGTCAATGTAACCTTATGGAACATTGCCCTGTAATCATCCACAAATTGTAAATACAATTATTGGTTGTGTTTATAAGTATCTACAAATTTATTTTTAATTGGTGGATGTGTACTTACCATAAGGATATGATTGAAGCATTCTTGAGGGTAAAAATAAATATTATAACACTTCTTCTTTCCAATTAACATTTACTTTGTTTTTGTTAATTGGGCGGGTTTATTATAAACTGCTTATTACTGAAAATCACTAACCTCGGTATTTTTTACAATTACCATACATCAAAATCAGTTTATCTTGTTTACTTTAGTTAGAGCTACAATCAATATCATCACCATATTCTTTATAACTAACAATTAGACTTGTTTTTGTTTTTTGGTCATTAATGTTTTCCGCTACGTTATTTTTATTGCATGTTTTTCAAACCAAATGAGAAGTTTAAGACTCAATCTCTGATTGGCTATTAGTACTGCACTGATTGGAATTCCTAAATTTGAGATACAATTTGTGGACTTATATTACGCAAGTGGTACACTTTACCAACTATACCCGATGGCATACTTCTAATATGGTCTGCGGAAAAACTGATTCGTGGTGCGGTAGATATCTGTAAATATAAACGCTGCGGGCGGATCTCGTGAGCCAGATTTTATGGGAGTTTACTTTGTAAATGGTCATTTTTTCTCCTTTGGGTAGCGACAGGGAAAAATTGGACTTCAGATTTTCAGATCGTCGCAGAAAGAGAACAAACAACTCAAACTATTTATTTTAGTTCATCAACGGAAATCAATTCAAAACGGAAATAAGCAATAAGCAGTTGCGAGTAACGTGGATGAGAATTGACGGGGTTGATTGATGGACAGTGTGCTCAAAAGAAGAGAGAAATAGTTTAGATTCCAGCAGGTCGGTTGGATTAACGTGCAAAATTCGTCACGTTCAAGAATACCTACAGTCGGAACCAAATAAACGCGTAACACGTCGCGTTTACTTTAACCGCTTAATGGAAACCGTTCACAACGTACGAAACGCGTCACGCTGAAGAGCACGCGACATACAAAGGGCCAAATAAACGTTCAAAACCCATCACGTTTACCTAGACCACTTAATGAGACGTCATCAACGTGCGAAACGAATCGGAAGGATCAGATCTTCCATAGCGACATCTCTGGTAGAGAAGGTAAATAATTAGAACTTACCATTTGGTATGCGTGTGTGGTGAGTATGCTAGAAAATAGTGAAAATACATTTATAGAAGAACTCTTAAATACCAAATTTCATTGTTCTTCAGATATCGCTTTTACACTAATTTTATCCGCCAAAAAGATGAAAAAATAGAGTGTTTTTGGTTTTGCAACCTTCATATAATCATCTTATTTAAAAAACTAAATGTATGACGACTTCAATCAATTCAATCGGTGCAAACTGAGTTAGAGCGGAGAATAAGCAAACATGAAATGACGTGCCACTATTTAGAGATAATGCTGTAAGAAAATGGTAAAATTAAAAAGAAAAATAAAACATGTAAACAGGCGTACAAAGTTGTAGTATACAGGGTGTTAATTAAGTATGTGCCCAAACTTTAGGATGTTGTTTCTTAATCAATTTTAAGACAAAAAGTTCATATAAACGTAGGTCCTAAACAGCTTTCTTTTCATTATTCTGGGCGTTAAAACTTTTTTTTAAATATGTTTTTCTTAAAAAACTGGAAGACACAAATTAGTAGAAGGTTGAAACTTGGTGTCTGTTTTTAACGTATACAGAGAATACTTTTAAATCAACAGTAGTTGATATCATTTTACCAATGGCGTGCACAGATAGAGTGCTCAAATTTAGTTTTAAAACATATATGTTTTCAATTTTAAAATTTGATAAGAATTTTATAGTGTAGCAATTAAAACAACACAAAATCTCATCTCTTGATCTTTTCTGCTCAAAACTATGTAGTTTTTAAACCAGGAGTTAAAAGAATTTTTCTATGCCAATGCATTTAAGTGCTTAACTTCAGTTTTAGTTACGTTTACATTATATTATATTTTTACCCTCTAAAGATGGCTGTATGATCAAATAGCCGATACCAGTTAAATTTAAATAAAATTTCAGTATTGATATAGGTCTCAAGCCGTACTTTCTGTTATTAAATATAAAAAATTAACCAATACATAAAATATTCTAATGGATCTATTCTACCTAGCCAAGATAAACAAAGCCGTTTAGAACCTATGTTTATATAAACTTTTTGTTTAAAATTGAGTAAGAATAACATCATGAAGTTTGGCTGAATTTATCGAACGTAAATTTTGACACAGACGAAACTCAAAGAGTTACTAATAGTACAAAGCTACACAGTGTTTTTTAGGTTTTCCTATATCTTAAGGAAATTTTTAGAATATTTCATTTATTTTGACGCAGCCACTTCAGCGAGCCCATTTGGCGCGAATTCATTTCGATACCACCTCACATAATCTGACAAATTTTACTCTTTCCATTGTCATGTTTATTTAAACAAATCCGAACGTGATTTGTGTTGTTCCAATGCAAGTTTGATAATGACGGAAATAAGCATAAGTACACTTTATTAATTCAAAATGATATTTATAAAGTGTATGCTGAAACAGACTTTCTTCTAGTAATAATAGCCCCATTTGCAATAAAAGTGTGCCAAAATTGTCGTTATTTACCATACGTTTTATATTTCAAATGGGAAATACACAAGAAAAACCGAAAGAGGTAATGAATAAACTCGTCTTAAATGAAGCCTCAAATGCAATTATTAAGCAAAATATGGCCATCAGAGAGGCTGGAAGACGATTCGAAATACTTTAATCCACAATTAGGCGGCAGTTAAAGATTAGAAAAAGTCAAGAACAACCTAAATCATCCACGTTAGGCAGGGCACTCACATTTACAAAAGTACAAGAGAGGCAAACAAAATAGCTCATAATTTTAACCACGAAAAGAAATTTGCTGGAAAAGAGTAGTATAAAGGTTTCAAAAAACGAAATCCATCAATCAGTCTGCAAAACCTAAGGCTACTAGTGTTAACAGAATTTTAGAATTTAACAAGGAAGAAGTCACACGCTTTTTTTCATAATTTACAAAATGTTATGTTATGTTTGTTAGGAAAAATATACCAAGGGAAACAAGTTATAACTGTACCAAAATCGGTTGGAGCAACTAAGACATTTTTCACCAATGGTTGCAACATTTTAAGGATAACCCCGTGTTGCTGATTTTAGATAATCACACCAGTCATATCTCACTGCAGATATTTGAGTTTTCTCGTAAAAACTTCATAGTTATGCCTTAGTTTGCCGCCCTAAACGTCGCACCGGTTGCAAACTATTGACCTAACCTTTTTGGCCCACTAAAGTGCGCTTACCGCAGAAATTGTAATTTATTCTTAATAACGAAAATGAAGTCCGTCAATCAGTACATGAAATTACTATATTGCTAAAATTTTTCAATTTGGCGTACTGTGACACAGCAAATATGGAAACCAAATTACCTCAGTAGAAGACATTCCAGGTCTATCCTCACCCCAACTATCATGTAGCGGCCTTCAACACGTCCGGAATACTTCGCCTAATAAACCGAGATCACCTCAACAGAAGATATTCCCGATTCATTCTCACCCAAACCATCATGTAGCGGATTTCAACAAACTCAAAATCGTTTACTTGATGATTCCTATGTATCTGTTGCTATTATTTCACCAGTCTTTGCCCCACACTCAAAACATGTCCATCAAAAATGAAGCGTGCTAAACAACACTCGGAAATATTAACTTCAACTCATTTAAAAGTTATTTTGCAAAATATAGATGTAAAGAAATGTAAAGCAATAAAGTTAAGCTAATCAAAGACCAAACAGCAGCCTGCCAAAGAAAAAGTTAAGAAGCGAATTTTGTCGAAAGTGAGAGCTAAAGTAAACAAACCCTAAGTGAAAAAGATCTGTGATGATGATGACGATGACGTGGATGATAACGAAGATAAAGTGTCAAATATTTACAGTATTTGTGGAGAATTTGGCAAATCTAGAGAAATATGGTATAGATGCATTTCTTGCGGAAGATGGTCCCATAAAGACTGCAGTGGCCAGTCTTGTCCAAAAGACTACATTTGTGATTTTTGTAAATAGTTTTTTAATTCATTTATATTTTTTCAAGTTTATTTTTACAGTTTTCTGTTTTTGATTTTTTAAATTATTGCAAGAATTTATCCATTAATTGTACAAACTCCTTGATGCGCCATTTTATCTGACCGTTTGCATCATCTTACCAGCCTGTTTCGAAAAGATGGCGCAAAATCACAAAATTTTTAAAAAGTTGAGAAAATAAAATTGCGTTTTAGGAAATCTGAGTCATATACCCGGCAATAGATTAAATCAACAAATAAATTAATTTGAGGTTTCTACTTTTTATAATAACTTCGTAAAAAACTTTAGGTGCTTCATCTTTGACTCATGTATCTGCAAAATTTATATTCAACGTAGTACCGTTTCCTAACTATTTCTTTTTTTAGATCAACTACTTTTGTTAACCTTAAAACTTAAAATATTAAAATTTCTATAAAGTTTGCAGAAACAATGGTACGAGTATCGCAAACGGAAACATACTCACAAACAGCACCATTTTATAGCATGCTACGTTTGATATAACTTTACTTTGTTTTTACATATTATGTACAATATGTCAAAATCTGTAACTATTGTGGTTTTTCTTAGTTATGTTTGATCTGTGCTACACTGAAGAGTTCCTATAAGGCGAAATCCGTGCATATAGGTGCCGTTCGTAAATTTATCACTTGCTTTCGTTTCTATTTGGTATTCGATAGATTTGCGGTAGTTAAATAACGTTGAAGATCTCGGAACTGATCTACAGTTTTCTGTAAATTTGATTGCATTAGTCTTTTCATACACGACAATATGCTCCACAATGTAGCAATTTATAAATTCCTACACATAACTATTTATTGGTTATTTAATGTTCAAGTTTTTTCAATATTTGATATTGAATTGTTATAAATATTATTTACATGATGAAACAATTTACGAACTGAAAACCGAAAAAAAGCTCGCTTGTTTCAGTTTCGTTATGATTAAGACGGATAATGAAATCTTTAATCTTTTGTCAAACCTATTACGATAAGCAAAACTTTTAAATGTATTTTAAAGCTAGTTTAACTTCAGCAGGTTAACAATCTTATTTATTTTTAGTTTTGGAAAATTTCTTTAAACCGAAGTAACATTATGTTTTTTGTAGAAAACAATTTTATTACACCAAATGAAGATCAGTGGTATGCATGTTTGTAAAGTAAGCAAGTGGAATCGTTTGTTATATCCTCCCCCTTTGATTCCTTGGCACTTACTAGGGTTGGAGTCAACCTCCTAGGTCGTCCTCTTCGTATTGGTAACTCCGGAACAACATTAGGGTCTCCAAGGTAAGGTTTAAAACTGGACACATTATAGGTTCTCAAAGGAGTGTCGAGATGTTCAGGATTTGCAATTTGAAATGACACATGAAAAACTTGCTTTATTAGCTGGTAAGGACCTTCTCTTTTAGGATCGAACTTAGCTGTTCTGCCTTTCTTTGCATCGCTTACAGGGTGTAGTTTTACCAGTACTAAATGTCCAGCTTAATAGATAGAATCACTTCGATTTCTATCTGCGTATTGTTTTTGTCTATCTTGTAAAAAATTCGTGGTTATCTCGTGCTTCTATGCATGTTCTTGCCATTTGGTCTAAGTACGGAATAATCTGGGGCACAAAACTTCCGATTGTATAACGGCGCGTAGGTCGTGTTGAACATCATCTCTCTGCCTAAATTTAAATAAGCTGCAGAGTATCCTGTGCTTTGATTATAAGCTGTATTAATGGCAAATCGGATGGTGGGAAGTTTATTTATCCAAGTCATGTGGTCATCTTTTACCAGGATTGCTAAACGTGGTTTTAAATCACGATTCTTGCGTTCGACCAAGTTCGCGGAGAGATGATATAGTGGAACTAGATGCTGTTTAATTCCCAAACAATAACAAACCTTTTGCACTACCTCGGTAACAAACTGACCACCATTAGCACTCATTACTTGTCTTGGCAGACCATACCTCATAAAAAGTTCTTCAATTAAAACTTTTGCGCATTCATCAGCTGTCGCACGTTTTAATCCGAATAATTCTATCCATTTCGTGCTGGTATCTTCTACAATGAATATCCATTTATAACCGTTTTCCGTTTCTGGAAGCGGACCAAATAAGTCGATAGATAGTATTTCAAACCTTTGACGATACACGGGGGTTTGTATCAGAGCGGTAGGTTTTTGGTTACTGGCCTTATATATCTGATACTCAATACAGGTTTTACGTATTCCGTGATGAATCTTCTCATACCCACGAAATAGTAACGTTTGGAGATTCGTCTGTATGTTCTTTCCATACCATAATGAGCAGCACTGGGATTATCGTGGTACTCCTCCAGTACTCGCGATCTTTCGTGATTAGGAACCACCAACTGTGCTTATTCCTCCTCTTCAGGATCTTCTGTACCGATACAAGACTCCATTTGATAGAAGATATCCTCTATCGGTCCATCTTGGTAGTTTGTCAGTATTATTATCGAAGCAATCAATTATTTTCTTAAGTTCCACATCTTTAGTTGTTCTGCTCTTATTTCGGAAGCTGACCTTGTGGGTAAAGAGATGTCTATAGTACACATTTCGCAGGAAGTTTGGGTATTGTGTTGGCAAGGCGGTCGTGATAAGTCGGCAATGAAATTGCATTTACCTGGCAAATACTCCACTTTTAGATTATAGCTTTGTATCAACAGAGCCCATCTGGCTATTCTGCCTGTAGGCGATTTCACACTAAACAGCCACTTCAAAGGCTGGTGATCTGTAGTAACAATTACTGACGATGTGCCTATGTAACCTCGAAATTTGGTTAAAGCCCAAACAATGCAGAGAGCTTCGCGCTCTGTACAACTATAATTTCGTTCAGTCGATGTTAGTATTCTGTATGCGAATTCGATTGGGTGCTCTTCTTCGCCCTCCTCCTGGAGTTAAACAGCTCCAATGGCATATGACGATGCATCAGTCCTCAAAGTGTTTGGTTTAGAACTGTCATTCTGTTGGAGAACAGGTGCTGTGGTCAGTGCTTCTTTAATTTTAAAATGCTGTTTCTTGAGGTTCTGTCCATTGCCAGACCGCATTTTTCTTGGTTAGATCGGTCAGAGGCTTGGCTAATTCAGCAAAGTTATGAATAAACCTCCTATACCATGAACACGTTTGAATGAACGATAATACATTTTTCACATTCCTTGGTTGTGGCATATTTAAGATGGCAGTGGTCTTAAAAGGGTCAACTCGAATTCCATCTGCTGTGAGCAAGTGTCCGAGATACTTAACACTCAATGTATAAAGAACACTTATCTCTATTAAGAGATAAATTAAAATTCGTAAACGTTCAAACACTTTCTCAAGGTCCTTGAGATGTTTTTCACTACTTTCCGATAAAATGACCAGATAGGCCAATATTAAAACTTCTCCCAGGCCACGACGAAAATGATCTATTAGTCGCTGGAAGGTTGCAGGAGCCCTCTTAGACCAAAGAGCATTACCTTAAAGCGAAAACTCCCGAAAGGAGACGAGAAAGCGGTTTTGTCCCGATCAACTTCTCTGACTCTAATTTGATGATACCCTGACTTTAGATCCAGTGTTGTCATAAACAGAGTCTTTTTCGTAGCATGTAACAGATCATCGATCCGTGGTAACGGGTATGAATCTGGTCTTGTTACCGAATTTAGTCTTCTGTAATCCACGCAAAGTCGATGTTCGCCATTTTTCTTGGGAACAAGCACCACTGGCGCGGCCCAAGGTGATTCGCACTCCTCTATCAGATCGTCCTCCAGCATCTCATCAATTTTAATTCGAAGAATTTCTTTCTTCTCTGGTGTCATTCTATAAGGAGGAACAGCAATTGGTTGTATATCTTCGATGTCAATTCTGTGCTCTGCGTATGGAGTTGTACTTTATCTTCCCATTGAAAATATCTCTATTTTGTTCTAGTAGGTGGTTTAGTTGAGCGCGGTCGTTGGGTTGTAATATACTACCTTCTTCTTCGTGTAAACTGATTGTAGCTTCAACACTTGAAATATCAGAATATTTATGTAGTTGGTTTAAGTGCTTCAAATCTTCAAATCGCAAATCAAAAGTAGTTTCCTCGTCACTAAACTTCCACTTTTTATTAAATACATCAATCACAATTTTAGAATCTTCAATAAAATCAGCTCCTAAGAGCTTGTATTTACCCCTTCAAGTAAAATTAAGAAAACCGTAGGCACAAGTTAATTTTGGTGTGTAACATCAACTTTAGTGACTAACACTTCTTGCTTAGTTGCGACTCCATCAGCTAATCTCATGTTCACAATTTGCTTTTCAAAGTGCTGATTCTACTTTAATAATAGTTGGTAGAGTGTATACCCCGCAATACTTTGTTTCGCAGCGGTATCCACCATTCTAATCCATTACAACCTAGTATGCTAATGTTAATGACAGGCCGGGCTCTTGGTGTTACTTGGGACTCATTAGAAATTTGTTTCCAATCAACATCCGTTACAAAAATTCAAGAGTACTGGCTTCTGTACATTTTTGACAATTTGACCTCACAACTCCGACTGTTCCGCAGCCAAAACAGGAGATTGTTTTCTTTACAGGTTCGTTTGTTACTTTTTTTTTTTCGGTAACACTTAATACAACTTCATGTACCTTTTTCTTTAATAGTTTACGACACCCTCAGCTTTATGGTTATTTAATTTGAAATATGAGCAGCGGACTTTTGAGACGGGAGCAATTTCTTTATGTGCTGAATCACTTTTAATTCCTTTTCAGCGTATGATTCTTCAATTCGATTGCTGCGGTCCATGTACCTGTGCTAGCTTTTACACCCTGCCAGCAAGATGCAGCAAAGCCATCTAACAACATGGGTAAACCCTTTAACGCATTTTCATCACTTATATTGGAACAGTCTTTGAAGATTTCACTGCCGCTATAAAAGCATTGACATCATTATCTTTACCGCCGTCGAATCGCGACGAGCAGTTGGAAAAATTTCCTAAAACAGCTACTGTGGGTCCAGTTACTGCAGTATTTTTAATACTGTCCAATAAAGCTCGAAATTGTTCATCTGACATTGTTATTGCCAGTTTTGAGCTCCTTAAAAATAGCGGTGGCTCATAACTTTAATATATTTTTGTTTGCGCTGCACGTATTTAAAGTCAAGTTACTAACCTTATATAAGTTTATGCTTGCGAACGTATTTGATGCAGCTTATCAAAGACGCACTTTTTGTAAAGAAAGAATCAATGCGAGATTCGCAGTTGTATGTGATGTCGTCGACCTTTGGCTGGTTACATTGCAAGATGTGTTGTACGCTCCTTTGTTTCGTTCGGTCCTAATGCGCTTTGATTGCCCCTTGCACAATCGCGAAACTTGAATGTACACTCATGAAATTTAAAACTTGGACACCACAATTTCTGTAAACAAAAGTTTGCACATTGTGAAGCGGGCTTAAGGGTATCATTTACAATTCTAACAGCAGGTAGTTACACTAAGCACGTTTTAGAAAATAGGTAATTTACGTTGCTTACTTAATTTTTTCTTTAAAGAATATATTTGAAGGTATCGCTAATTAAACACCATAGCTCGATTAATTATCGAATCAAAATTTTGTTTAGGAAATGTTTACAAAATAAAATTAGAAATAATTTTGATTTAAAAACGTCTACAAGCAATAACTTTTAAATTAAATCAAAAACTAAACATGGTTATTTGGGTTGACTGATTATTACTTATTTTTAAATAAATCTAACCTACTAATTATTGTAAGTTATTAAAAAAATCATTAAACTCTCTATTCATAATATTTAGTCCTTACAAAATGTATATTTTATGACGTTTCATTTTTTCTGTAGTTAATATAAAAGTGAAAATAAAAACTAAGGCAATTCTTATTGTCAACGTATATATTTATTTTTTGACAAGAATTTATTACATAATTATAATTAAGATACCAAGTTATAGTTTAAAATTAAATGAAAACGTTTTTTTTAAATAAAGGTATTACTATATAAATAAATATAAGAAATCAATAATGGGTGTGACCTCCATTATTATTGATACATTCTTGGAGGCGTCTGCTCATTGACGCTATCAAGGTATCAATATAATTAATATTAATCGTTTCCCATGCGGTATCAATGGCTGCAATTAGTGCATTACGGTTTACTGGTATAAAATTTGGCCCTTGTTGTCTTCGGATAACAGCAAGTATTCGAGCCCAAACATTTTCGATAATGTTAAAATCTGGGCTTTTTGCTGGCCAGGGTAACAGCTCCATGGCGAAATTCGTTTAAAGCAAATCTAGTTTAATTATTATATACCCCGCTTTCCCCGAAAGGAGTAAACGGAGCCTAACTTTTTGGGTTGAGGTGTCAAATTACACCCCATTTCCTGCGTTTTAGAAGCTAACCCAACATTGTTCAAAATCACCTAACCTAACGTGTTTTAATGTCATTTAACCTAACTTTGTGCATAGTCATCTAACCTAACGTGTTGTAAAGTGATCTAACCCAATCCGACACCAAAAGTGAAATTTGAAACCGGAAATGTAATCTGACACCGGAAATGTAATCTGACACCGAAAATGAAACCGACACCGGAAATGAAATGTAACTTGAAACCGGAAGTGGTATCTGATTCACCAAACGTGAAATCTGACACCGGAAGTTAAATTTGACACCTCAAGCCGGAAGTGAAAGTGATACTCAAAAGTAAAATTGACACCACACAAATGTAATTTAAAACCGTAAGTTAAATATGACACCTAATGAAATATAAAACCGAACTTAAATTTGACACTTTAAAAACTAAGAAACTAAATTTGAAAGCAGTGACATTTTTCAGATTGTGATGTTTTTTATTAATAAAATATGCACATATGCCATAAACAATTAGAAGGTATTAACTAAGTACAATTTCACACTATACAAAATGCAGAGCTTTTTATCAAGAATATTTTTTTTTATAAAATGTAAGATAAACTTTTCTCCATTTGCATAAAACTTTTTGGGACACACTGTGTTAGGTTTATAATAAATATATCAGTGTCAGTGGCATCATTGTCCAGGTTCTGAAAATCCGGCAGATTTATTAACACGAGGAATTGTGGCAGAAGGTTTGATTGAATCAGAATTGTGATAAATGGACCAAAATGGCTTCAACAATCCGAGAAATATTGGCCAAGTACTGTTATGAATGACGGAATTGTTTCATCTTTACTAATGGAGAGCATAGCGGTAACACAGTCAGCAGTAAATAAGGATCCGATTATTGATACGACTAGATTTAGTAACGTTAACCGACTTCTACGAGTTATGGTGTATGTTCTACGTTTTGGCACAAAACGCGAACGAAAACATCTCAGATAGAATAAATAGTTGAAGCAGAAAAAATATTTTCAAAGACTGTCAATTGCAGTGGTTTCCGAATTGTTAAGTGGTTAATTAACCATAAATAATAATTCAAAAATTTTAATGCTGAATCCATTTCTAGACCACGACGGAATAATGCGTTTAGGGGGGCGACTTCAAAGCTTAGACAAATTCGACATAAAACATCCCATCCTATTGTCAAGTATGGCGCATTGCAGTAAATTAATGATACACATTCGTCAGTCCCACAGTTGTGTGAATTCAATTCTCTATTAATTACGTCAACCATTTTGGATTATACGAGCGAGACAAACAATAAAGTCAACGATATCAAAGTGTGTTATGTGCAAAAGATTAAGAGGAAAAGCGGCTTCGGCACCTTTTGCTCGCATTTTACAAAGTACCGTATTTGAAATTACAGGATTAGATTTTGCCGGACCATTGTATTTCAAAGAAAAGGGCAAACAAAAGGGTTACATTTATTATTTACCTGTGCAACTACTAGAGCAATACATTTAGAATAAGTGTTTAACTTAAATACGGAAACGGGTTTGTTTACTATAAGAAGGTTCATTGCTCGCAGAGGGGTCCCAAAGATTATTTACTCGGACAACGCAAAAACATTTAAACGGTTATCAAAAGAATTAACTGTTGTAAGCGACCTATTGGGCAGCAAAGAATTATCTGATCTAACAAATAAATATCGAATCACCTGGAAATGTATTGTGGAACGTGCAGCCTGGTGGGAACGTTTAATTAAATCTGTAAAGGATGCTATAAAGGGATCTGTAGGAAAATTATTATTAGATAGAGAACAATTAATTACATTAATTACAGAAATAGAAGGTACGCTCAACTCTAGACAGTTAACATACATTGGAGATGATCCGAATAAACTTTGCCTCTAACACCACCTCATTCTTTAATTGGCAAGATTCCGGCCATTTCTCCAATTATTGGTAATACAAAGGGTGAAACTATTTGAAAGCAATGGAAGTGTCGTTTACAAGCACTGGAACTATTCTGGAAAACAGCCCTGTTCCTGGGGCGTGTGACGCCTACGTGCAAGTTTTTTTGACGCGCCCTTTTCCTTTGTATATTTTAACATATTAGGTATATATTTTAATTTTGATGTGTGTCGTTAGTTGTTTAAAAACCCTAAAATTTTTCTGGAAAATATTTTATGAAAAAGGGACAATAATTTAAAATTAAAAAAAATAATAAAATAAGTAAAAACTTAAACTTTATTTAATTATTAAAACAAACAATAAAAACAAAGAATAAAAGAACATAAACTAAAAACAGTATATTCACAAAAAAAAAAAAAAAGAACATATACATAAAAATAATAACAAGAAAAAAAAGAACAATATATGTGGTAACAAAAATACCCTTATAAACTAAAAGTTTTAAAAATTTTAATATTTTTGTAATCAACAATACAAAGAAGAAACGATACACTTTAAACATTACAATAGAACACGCCTGGCTTTAACAAAAGCAAGTTCGTTGATCATCTCATTATGATCAAGAGCTTCCGAAATCTTATTTTCAATAGAAATAATTGCCAAATTTGATTGGCGTTCTTGACTCATAGAGGATCTTAAATAGTTCTTTATGAGTTTTAACTTCGAAAACTTCTTTCACCTGAAGCTACTAAAATTGGTAGTGTAAGATAGATCCTTAAGACTATAAATAAATTTGGAAAAAGGGACTGTAGATTTTTCTTCGTTATATAATTTAACATGACTATCGGAAAGGATGAATCTGTAGTAGTGAGGGGATTAAGTATTTTGTATGTTAAAATTTCATTATGTAAATCTAGGCCGTCAATGTCTATACATTTCTCCATCAATCTCAACTTGCAATGCGGTATCTAAATTCACACATGATTCTTTAATTGAGTCAGATTCTAAATTTTTAAAATTACATAAGATCCCAAATAAATTTTGAATTTTGCTTATACCCTCAAACCGCCTTTGTAAAGACTGAACGGTTGTATCTAAAATTTGAAAATAAAAATCGATTTTAAATTTTTGCTTTGAGTCTAATATAGATTCATTTTACTTTCATATGAAAATTGTTGCCTAATTATTCGCTGTCGTATTATTGGGAATACCTGTTCTACGTCGTTTTTTCTGCTTCTAATTTAGCTTCATTGACGAACAAATCAAAATTTTTATGTGACCGCTTTTCGTTAAAATAAATAATGAGATTTTCAATTTCTTTGTAGCAGTCATTTAATGCTGTATTTGGATCTTGTAGCATTTTACTGACTATATTAATTTTTGTTAAAATATCATACCATATTAAAATCGAACAAATAAATTTTAAAGTTTGAATTTTATCTAATAAAGATTGTGCAGTATGTCTTGTGTTTATATCTCGTGATGTATCTTTTGTCAAAATTGTAAGCTATTACTGATTTCGAATAACTGAAATCTAAGAGGACGGATTGCTTTAATTCTACTTTCCCACCTAGTTTCACTTACTGATTCCAGTGTTAAATTGGGAACATTCGCTTTTAAAAATATTTCATCTGTAAGGAGAAGCAGAAAAAAGTTGTATAGTTCTTGAATAATTGAAAAAAAACCAACAGTCTCAAAAGAAATTTTGGCAGCGTCATTAACGGTTAAATTTAATGTGTGAGCTGAACAGGGCATAAACATTGCTCTGGGATTGGCATTTTGAATTTGAGCTTGAAGACCTATATGTTTTCCAGACATATTTGCGCCGTTGTCATACCCCTGCCATCTCATATCATTTAAATCAATTTCATATTTTGACAAAATATCATTTTTTAAATAATTGAAAAGACCCTCCCCTGTAATATCTAAAACTTTGAAAAACCTAAAAATAATGTTCTCTAATTTCTACTACCCCTGATGTACAATGAACAAATCGTATGATAAAAGTGAGCTGTTCAATATGACTAGCATCGGGAGTTTCAACTAAAATTACAGAGAAATATTTTGCTGTCTTAAGACACGTTAAAATTTCTTTTTAAATATTTTTTGATAACAACGTAATTAATTCATTTTGAAAATGATTACCTAAATAATGAGGCATATGTTGATTTAAGTTTTTAGAGTTCTGAATATTATTTAAATGCTCCATTAGATCAAATTTAGCAACCATCTCAACTAATTTAAAAATTGCCATTATTCGGTTCATAAAGGATGTGGCTATCTCCTCTAAAAACCTAGATTTTGACAAGCTAAATATTGCACTATACAAATCATCTTTTAATAATTGCACGCCACCGTTTTTTTCAATCTCGTAATGTTTCTGTTGCTCTTTATCAAGGGTCAAAACGATTGTTGTAAAAATGTAAAGAAGTCAGTTGCAGTTTAACTTCTTTAATAGATCGGTCGAGAACGAGAGATTTGTAATATTATGCATTTTGTGTGTTTCATTAAATAATAAACGTAACTCTCTAATTCAAACAATTCCACACTCATGATGCATCCACGTATGATGATGCCTTTTGTTACATTTCATACGCGAATATTTATTTTTGCAAACGTTTACAGATGTTTGGGCTTGAAACAATTTAGGCAAAGTCCTAATTGCTTAACAGTAGTCAAATGATTTGTTTATAAAAGATTTAAGTACATTGAAACACCGAATGTGATTCCTTACAAAAAAACGCATTTAATTGTGTTAACGTTCATATACTCGGTAAATGTATCTTTTTCAGTTTCGGCTTAGCGCTTATTTCACTAAGACATAGAATCAAGTTTCCTATTCTTTCTAACATGTGCGATTTGCAAGAAATAAAGTAGGAACGTAAATTTGTCACATTCATTAAGAACTATGACTATACCGTTGATTGAATTTCAATCAACGACAAAACTAATAGTGTATAGGAATTATAGAAAGAAAAGAAAATTACGTACCACAAACTATTTTAGATAACATATCAAAAGACCTATTTAAAACTAAATACAAATACATTAATAACAAGTTCCCAACATTATTTTCAAAATATATGCAGGTACTTAGTGCGAATATTTAAAATCCTCTTAATGAGTAACCATTAAAGTTAATCCTTTTACTAGAAAAATACTGTTGAAGTGCTTATAGGTGCAAGAATATTTACATTAGTCTTTCCAGGCCGTCGAACTGTGCGTACATTAAATCTGCAGAAATGCCTGGAAAATGTTTAAACAAAAGTGCTACGAACTTGTTAGAAATGTCTATCGATATTTTCTAAGGAAAAAGACAATTTTGGTCCCCTACGTAATGTTGAGGCTACAAAGAACGAACATCAGAAGCACTAAAATTAGTCTTCCAACGTTAAGACTGATAATAAAGGGGAAGAGAGAAGAAACAAAAGATCTCAAAAAAACAAGAAGCGACATACCGGAGAGTTTACAGTGTACAATCAGAGATATTATTTATAATATGTATGCTGCCAAAAAATCTGTAACTTTAAGTACACTGCAAGCTACCCTAGAAGAAAAGGAATTATTAACTGTATCTCGAGCTACTATCAGCAATATCTTAAACAACATAGGATTTAAATATAGAAAAGACTGCAACCGAAGAGCACTTTGCGAAACAAACGATATAGCGGCATTGCGCGTGTCTTTTTAAGAGAGTATGTAAAAACATGGAATCGGCTTCTCGTCTGCCAGTGGGATTTCTAGATGAAACATGGGTATTTGCAACAGGATCCCCAAAACGGTCATGGCAAGACGATAATATAAAATCAGTAAAAATCCTGATCAGTCGTCAACAGGCAAAAGATACATAATTTTACATGCAGGCAGCGTAAACGGATTTGTGGAAAACTGCAGTTTAATATTTCCCGCTAAATCAAATCTGGCGATTACCATGATAACATGGACACCGATCTATTCGAAAGTGGTTAATCGATCAGCTTCTACCAAATTTGCAGGTGCCTTCTTTAATAATAATGGATAACGCTTCATACCATTCGCGCCTTATAGAGAAATCGCCAACCGGAGCCTGGAAAAATCTGATTTACAAAGTTGGCTGCAAAAAGAAGGCATCTGTTACAACTTGCCAAACATAAGAAAGAAACCAAAACGCTTCGTGACTCGACGAAATTATTAAAAAACACGGACATTACATTCTTAGACTTCACCATATCACTTCCAATTCAACGCGATCGAAAACATTTGGGGCATTTGCAAATCATACTACGATAAACACATTGGACATGATGGATATTGTGAAAAATGTGTACTGAATATGTGGAAAGAATCTTTAAATCAATGTTCCAGCGAAGTGTGGAATAAAACTATTATTCACACAGAAAACTGATATCCGAGTCGTGGTCTCGAGAATACCTGCTCGACGAAGTTGTGAATCCTCTTATAATTTCTATTAATGGCGATGAAACTAGTGATGATCCTGACTTGGATTTCAAAGACTAAAAAGAGTGAAGTTGTAATTCTGGTTTCGATTTTTGTGGTTTTGGTAATAGGCAGACAAAATTTCTATTGGATGTCTTGTATCATGTATTAACCTATTTTTCCTTCATTACGTACGTTTCGTTGTTTTTAACTTAGTTAGAATATTAGCGGTTTGGTCTTCAGTTGGGCAATATTTTAATATTAAATTCTTGTTTACAAAATTTTCGTGTAGAAAGTAATAACGTACATCAATGTTTTTATCTTTTATTGAATGATCCCGTTTTAATAAGTAGCAGAGAACTCTAATTATCTATGTTTAAATCCTAGTTTTCACAGATACGAACTTCACATTTTTGTCCGAAAAACATGGCTGTCCAACATTCCGAAAATATTAAAATTATTTTAACTCGGTCCGAAATTGTATTCTCTCTTTTATATCTTGTTTTCTCTGTTATTACTAACCTAAAATAATGAGATGGTTGCGATGTATCGCAAGAAAGAATCTTCGTAATTTATATTTACTATATATTTGTTAAAAATAACAAATATCGGTAAAAGAAAAAAGAAAATACAAAAAGAGAGATTGTTGAGTATGGGATATTTTTCTGAACGGGAAACTTCAGGGCATTATTACAATCTCGTTAAACTGATGAAGATAGCTTATTTTAATTATTTGCCTACGAATAAAGAGTTATTTGAAATACTACTAGTTAAATTTAGTATCTCCCATAATTACGAAAATTTTCCATACGAGGATAACCGTCAAAATTCTAGAGCTCAATGTCATGTACGCGGCGTTATAGCTAGTACAACCATAATTTATTGAAATTTACTAAAACCACAAAACTGTAAAACACAAAAGTCACTATTAAAAATCGTATCTGTGAAAACGGTTTTCTTACGAAATTCTGACGGTATCGAATCGCCATGTTTTTTCGGATAAAAATTGCGAAATTCGTATCTGTGAAAACTAGGCTTAATAACGCATATGTACCGATTACCGACCACCGAAAGTTAAAATCCATTTTATCAGTTATTTTAAAAATATACTTTTATTTCATCTGCTTCTAAATTCAATTGTTCTATTATATACTCTTTAGGGAACAAATGCAATGAATTAAGCTTGTATATTACAAATATTTTTAACAACAAATTAAAAATTAACGTTGTGTTTAAAATTTTGGCATGTAATGTATGTAAATCCGACCAAAATTGCAGTGTTCTTAATAACAACTGATTCTATTCCCAATTCCTATGCTCACTATACAGGATTTAGACTCGACTTAAATGATTTTGGGCAAATATCAGATTGGAAAAATAATGGAATTTATTTTTAAAAACAAAAGATGTACAAAAACTAAAAAACCAAAAATTGAGAAAAAATATGTATTTATTGTTTTTGTTGTACACAGTCCTTAATTTTAGGGACATCGTATGTTCCTCGTTAATGGAAGTTGGGGCGTCTATTTTACAGACAACGTGGCATAGAAGGTACTGTAAATATCTTCACGATCTGGCCACTTCCAATGACTGCCACTGTTAACCATGGTTTTTACTTCTAGGAGTCATCTAAGATCTTCTGATCTGCCCTGGATAATATTGCTGATCGTATTTAACAATTACATATTCACCGGGCAGGTATGGCTGATTTAATGATTTTGGAATATTATTTATTTCAGCGTTTTATCGGTAATCTTAGAAATAGTTTTTTGTGCGACTTTCTTTCTTTGGCACTTTTTCAAAATATCCAACTTTTTTCTTTGATTTACCTTGGGATTTCTTTGTTTTTCGGCATTCTTTTATTTTTCTTCCGCATTTCTTTTTCTTTTCTTCTCGTTCCTTTTTCCTCTTCTTTCATCTTTTATTTCTTCTTGTACTCGTTTTGATACTCCATAAATTCATCGCTTATAGCTACAGTTGGTTGTAACTTTAGAACTTTAGATTTTCCAGTGCTGTCTTTAGATTTTTCAGTACCGCTAGTCAGTTTTCGTTTGACTTGATTCTCCTGGTTAGGCCAATATAAAGCGTTTTTTGAAGGGAATTGGATATTTGGAATCAACAGTTTTAATTTGTTTTATTGGAGTGGTCTCCATCAGATGCTCTGAATTGCCGACTGGTTCGGTATCAATTTCTTTAAGAGACTTCTTTCTCTGGGCAGCAAAATTCCTTGAACGTGCTTACAACTACTACTAGAAGGTTTATCGTTATATGATATATACATCCCATTCGACTGAATTTCACCTTCAATGATTCCATTGTTTTCCAACCAAATGCTATCATCTAGCCTTAAATCAAAAGATGAAGGATCGGACATGACACTTTCTAGATTAACATTATTTTCTAGCGTTAAATCATGTTCACTACTAACTAATGAAGCAGCAGAACTGGAGTCTTCTACTCTAATTTTGTTCCAAAATTCAAATAAAGCTTTATTTTCTAATTCTCCGTCCCAATCATTTCCACAACTATTAAATCTCTCTAAGAGTTTGGGACATAATTTTTATCCAATTCAGAACGAAAGTTATCCAGTGTACGTTTACGAGTGATTAATCTATCTGGTTCTGCTTCTGGTACTGATTCATGAATCATAGTCTCAGCAGATACTTTGCGAACTAGTTTCGTAATCGATCGCATCTGGATTAAATGGATATATTCCGCAAGACTTAAATGCACTTTGTATTGTTTCTGAAGTTGCTGTTATTTTTCAACCAATTTACCAAAATCTTCTCTGTATCTTAGCACCATTTTGTTCCATACGCTACTCCACACTATTTTCTTCCAGTTGTTTTTTATGGGAAAAAATAGTCCACCATCTAGCGGTTGTAACCGATGTGTAGAATTGGGTAAAATAGTCAGAATAATACGATTTTCCTTACAAAATTCTGTAACTGGCAAATTAATATGCGATGTATGGCCATCCAAGAAAAAGATTACAGGAAGAGGAATATTATTCTCTAACAACCATGGGTGAAAAACATTAGTTAAATATTCATAAAAAGTTTGGCTGGTCATCCAGCCAGATTCTGAATGACCCATCCCCCACTTTTTAGGCATTTTAGAGATTACAGCTGGTGGATATCTCTTTTTATATAGGAACACAATCATAGGACGTTAGCATCTACCATCTGCGCTTATTGTTACCAATACAGTTATGCATTCCTTTTCGTCATTGGCTATTCTACTATAGACTTCTTTAGAACCTTCCTCACTAGAACTTGATTTTGCTTCGGTGATAGACAAAACCCAGGTTCATCAGAATTGAAGATCCTTCTTAGATCCATTAAAATGTCTAATAAGTCATTTTTGTTTAGGTAATTAGATACCCTTCCAAACCAGCTCCTGATGCCTTCTTCTGTAATACCAGCTCGCGCCGGAGTTAATGACTGAGGAACCCTTTTTGATATTACTGGATGTCTTTTAAAAAGGAATTATTCCATTTTCTTCCCGACATACCTTGTGTAAATGGATTTTTCCTGTTCAACTGAACAATCAATTTACCAACAGAGTTTAGTAGTTGTAATTTGGTTACAGGGAATCTAATTTGGCCCATGTTGATTACCCAATTAACGAGTATGTTTTCTTCTTCAGCGTTTAGAACTGTAGGGGCTCCAATAACGTTGGTTTGATATCGGTCATGGAGTTTATCAATTAATGTTGTTTTAGGAACGCCAAAGGCAACAGCTGCTCTGCGTATGGCAAGTCCGGATCTCACAGCTTCTTCAACAGCAATATTTAAAGAGTCAGATGAATATTTTTGATTTTTTTTCCGGACATGATAGGATTTCTGAAATACAATTTATTGATATTATTTGTAAATTATTAAAGCTGACTGTTATAAATTAACAAAACTACATTCTGGCAATTATTCTGATCTACTTTTATCAATATTAATCATTATTAATTAAGCAATTAATATAATAAAATATATATATATATATATATATATATATATATATATATATATATATATATATGTCATCCCTACATTTCTGAGCCAACACATTATGTTTTTGCATGTAATTTGCGTCAACCGCTTTGATGCGTCAATATATTGACGCAGAATTACAAACACTTGTAATTCGGTACCCGGCAATAATAAATTCTTTTACGTGATGAAGGTTGCAGCTATATTTTCGTAGGCAAATTGGGTCCGGCGCCATCTGTTCTATCAATATTGACTTGCTCATATTCTAGTTTTTGGGTGACGCAGCAATGGTCACAGCGTGGTTTTAAGGTATATTTTAGTTCGAGCAAAATTATTTTGGTGGCGCTAACGCTGACTGTGTATATGGGTGTTATGGGTATTTCTTACATTCTCTTGATATTTCTGCGTCATGTCAATTTGGTAATCCCGTAATACCGCCAAACCGCTGAGTAATTTAAAACCAAGAAATAAATAAGTTTGATCCCAACGGATGTTGGAAAACGCATCTAGTTTAAAGTTTTTTGTTTTCAAGACGTGCTGCATATAAGGTATGTAATCAAATTTTTAGACGAGCAAATTTTGAACTCACTGTAATTGTACGTATGCTACAAGATCAACGGCATAATTCAAAGTTGCGTATTGTGACATTCAGTAAAATGCCTCTTTGAAAATTATCCGCAAAAACCGAAAATTACAAAATTCGTTTTTTTTATTTGCTTATTTGACAAGATAAATGCAAACAATTAATACTTAGTCAAATTTTAAATAAGACGTTTGGTCTTTTGGTTGTCATCATCAACTTTATTTCTTCTTATGGGCGCCCTCTTCAATTGTCACATTTTTTGAATTCGTTTTTAATTGCGATTTGGACCATGTATCATATATTAAAGTTATGCCTCGTTGTTTGTTGGAAATAACAGCAAATTGTTTTTATAAAGAGTGCCTTGAAAATGAAATCCATACTTCAATGCGTTTTTAAATTCACAACAACCGTTCTTCAATATATTTTAAATTAACAACACAGGTGAAACTAAATTGTAAATAACAAAGAAATTAAGAAAATTATAAAAGGTATTGCAACCGTAGGTGACATTAAAATAAATATCATAGAAATGTCAAATATGTGTTTATTTTTTAAAGAAAAGTATCATTTCCTAGGCACTCTTTTGCAAAAAACAATTTTCCGTCATCACCAAACTATAGTTGAATCTTAACATATAGACATCATCGTAATCTCAATAAAAATGCAATTCAAAAATGTGACAATTCAAAATGGAGCCTATAAGAAAAAATAAAGTTGATAATGACTGTCAAAAAACGAAACATCGTATTTTGAATTTAATGACATCATAATGTAGAGCGTAAAAGTAGCAATAACAAAGTGTTCATTGTTTGCATTTATGTGGTAAAATAAGTTTGAAAAAATAAAAACGAATTTTCAAAATTTCGTTTTTCTGCGGATCTGTCCGGAAGTAATTGGAATTTTTTAATTTCAACAAGGCATTTTACTGAGTGCCACAATGAAAACTTTGCCCAGTTTAACCAACTTCGTATCTCTTCAAATAGCTGAGATCTCCATGCTTGAGCTCTACGAACGGACACCATGCATAAGAGGTTTTAAAGTGGTTGGCTTAGTGGAAACATGGCTAGAAGAAAGAGATTGAAAACAATAGGAGAGGAAGATGCTAGAAGACTTTTACATGGGGTTTGCGACAAAAGGTGAGGGAAGGCTGTAAAAGACTGAAAAGGGGGAGAAATATGAAATATTAACAGTTTATGGAAAGGAAATGAAAAGAACTAAAAACATACAGGATGCAATTAAAGAAGAGGAAAGATAAATAATCATAAAAGGATTTTAATGTCAAAGTAGGAGAGGAAAGAGGAATGATGATAAATGGAATAATAAAGAATAGAACTTCAATGGACAAAAAAATAAATGAAGAAAGCAGAAAATTATTAGAAATGCGCAGAGAGGGTGAAAATTATGAATGAAAATATGGAGAAAATGAGTAAGAAGAATATATACAGGGTGTATCGCATATGAACCGACACAGAGCAGGAGCATGTTGAGAACCATAAAATATGGCTAAACCTAACCTACCTTTATACTAAGTTGCACTCTTAAGAAGTTATAGGCCTTTAAAGTGGAGTTTTAAATTTCGAAAAAATCAATATTTCAGTACCGATTCGACTTAGAAAACCAAATTTGGTGGAAGTTCTAGTTGTACCAAATGTAACTAACTGATGATAATTAACGTTCAATTAAAATAATTTAAACGGGTGAGTAGAGGTAATTAGCCCTTAAAATGTCACGGATTTTTTAACCTGTTCAAAATTAAAAAAATTATTATTTGGTCTTATCGATAATTTAATTTAAATTTTTTTATTTTGTTGTTTTTCAAAAAACCTACTAAAATATTGACTTTTTTCGAAATTTAAAACTCCATTTTGAAGGCCTATAACTTCTTAAGAGTGCAACTTAGTATAAAAGTGGGTTAGGTTAAATATAACCATATTTTAGGGTTCTCAACATGCCCCTGCTCTGTGTCGGTTCTAATGCGATACACCCTGTATACATAGGATGAGGAAAATCAGTCATTGACTATGCTATACTTATTAAAGAAAGTAGGTATAGAAGATATAAACATTTTTAGGGTAGAGGACGAATAAGAATCAGACCACCACCCTTTGGTAGTACATCTGCGTGAAGAAAACAAAAAAGAAGAAGAAAAAGAGAAGTATGGGAATAGAGGACAATATGAACAAAAAAAACTAGAAAGATATAAGATGAAAATGAAAAAAAAAAGAAATGAACATATCAGAAGAAGTAGATGTGAAAAATGTAGTAAAGAAAATGAAAGAAAAAGTAGAAAAAATTAAGTATAGAGAGAACATGAAATTGAAAGAAAAATAAAATGAATAATGAAAATGGTAGGTGTGAAACTAGATGTAGAAGAATACAAAATATTGATGAAAAAACTATATAGGAAAATATGAAAGAAGGATTGAAAAACAGGAAGAATAACAAAAAGAATACAGAAAATATCAAATCAGGGACAAGTATGGGATTTTTAAATATAGAAGGATAAAATAAAAGTGGAGGATCAGGTATAGATGAAAACAAATGAACAAAATATTGTATGGAACTGCTAGAAGGAAAATCAGAACCACAAATATATAAAAGTGTAAGCAATGATAAAACAATAAAAAAATAAAAGACGTAGAAGTATATAAAAAGAAGAAGTAGAAGAAGCAATAAGAAAAATTAAAAAGGAAAAGCAGAAGTTATAGATGATACTCAAGGAGAACAGTGGAAGTTTATAGGAGAGTAAATGAGGGAAAGATTTAAAAATATTTTTAATAAAATATGGAAAAGTGAACGTTTTCCAGAACATTGGAATAAGGCGATAATATGTCGAAGTATATGTAGCAGGAGAAAATATAGTAATTAAAACTATAAGAGGTATATAAAGCGTACGTGCAGATACAAAATATATGCAGATTTAAGAAAAACTTGAAGATGGAAAAAGGGTACTATTTGATTAGCAGACTGGGTTTAGAAGTGGAAGGAAAGCAGTTGATAAGATTTACATACTGAAACAAATAGCCAACAAAGTAATGGTTACTTACTTACAATTATAGATTAGCAATTAAAATATTAATGACAGTTGTTATGTAAAGTTAACTGATAACCATTGTAATCGTATAGGTCGTAATTAAGAACAGAGCAGATTGATTGTGTCCCTAATGCCGACTATCAGTTTTTACAAAAATCGGGAATTCTTCGATTTTCCGATTTTTCGAAAGTTTACGATTTTGTATACTTCGATTTTTCGTTACTATTGTAATAATATGCGATTAACTTAGACAAAATTTTATTTAACTTTAACAACAATAAAAACACTAGCTATTTAAACATTAACTACGTCTACAAAATTCTATTTTTGTGAATCATCAGTTATTATCATTACTGTTGGAATAAATGTTTAACGTAAAATAGGTGCAATTAGTGATCTTTAACGATGGTGTTTGGTGATGTAATGTCACCTTTTCGTTTTGAGCAGATGTCGAAGTGTAGCTGTAGCCGGTTGCGAAGTAATAGTGTTATAAATCGTATTTGCCGTGATTGTCTTGTTCCTTAAAGTAAAGTAGTATAGTCGCAGACGATCGGCGGAAACAATGACCTGTATACAGACCACTGCCTGACAATTTCAAAAATGATGCAATTTCTTTTGCCCATGGCTCCAAATTTATTAATGCCAATAATTTGCGAAAAATACTTCCCATTTGATATTTCAGAAAAAAATTTGAACGCTCTATATGTGATGGACGACGCTCCAAAAAGTTTTTACAAACACCACAAAATTTCCTGTTATTGCAAATTTTCTTACAATTTTTGTTTTCGTTTTGGTACTGTCACCACAATGCTGATCCGAGATCTTCTACATCCGTTAACTTCATAGAATAAAGTTCACCAGCCCGACAAGCACCCATTACACCCATTATGCAAGCAACCTAAAATTTGATAATATTTAGGTATAAGTACAATATTATTCAAATTATTTTCCGTCGAACGTACATTTAGACAACTAAACATACTTAACTACGTAATGTGCAAAATCAAGTAGGTAGTACTGGACTGTCAAAAATAACATTTAAATTGAAAAAATGGGTATTGAGGAAATTTTACTGTAACCCCTCCAGAAGTGGTTGAAATTGCATAGTCGACAGAAAAATGTTGTAAAAAATGCGTAGATTAAATAACGAATAACAATTTTAGGATAAAATAAAAAACGACATTTCCCAACAATAAAATATCTCGATTGTTAAGCGTCGTTATTAATACACTTATTTTTTAAATACCTACTATATAATAGATTTAGTTACCTTTGTCGCCAAGTATTTGTCATCTGGGGCCTCAGATACAAATTGCTTAATTTGTTCGGGCGTAAAAGTTTTTGATTTTTTAGCCGTGTAACTTTCAGATTTCCGTTTAAGAAATGCCTGTAGTTTTCCAAAAGTTTCTATGTTTACTGCATGATTGATGTTAAAGGGTACTTCTGAGCATAGAATAAAATGTCCATAAAGATGAAACTTTATATTGTCAGATAATTCGTTAAAATACGCCAGGGGCACATTTTCCGAAAATGATTTAACGTTTTTTCTGGTACGCCATTTCATAAAAGTATTTTATTAACAATCAGTCTTATTAAACACCACAATGGGCGACAAGGATAGTTAAAAGAAATGGCACGCGCAATTGGCAATATAAATCCATTCAACCCATCAGAAGATTTTGTGATTTACGAGGAATTATTCCAACAGTACTGCATCGCCAACGCCATTAGCGATGAAGCTGTCAAAACAGCCATGCTTTAAGCGTACCGAACTGAAGCATATACAACGCTAAGGGACCTGTGTTTTCCTAAATTACGTAAGGAAAAGAAATATGCGGAACTGAGTGATTTATTAAAAAAGCATTAGGCCGTTTTCACACACACCGGCAAAACCGGTGCCGGTGCCGGCGGCGGGACCGGATGCAATGTAATCAAATGAGAGCTCACACTTACTCCGGGCCGGCAAATATTCCGGTCCGACAAACGGCACCGGCAATGCAGCCGGCGTTGAACTCGACATGTCGGATGTCGGAGGTATCGCCGGATGTCGGTTTCACTGTTTCCATACACCCTTGTTCACACATGTTTAAATATCGGTGCCGGAATGTGTTTAACAAAATAACAGCAATCTTTCTTCAGTTTGCGATTAGAACAGTTGTATTTGCAACATGGCTAAATTATTTAAGTACGACGTTTTGACATTGATAGAACTGGTGGAAAGTAAACCCTGCTTATGGATAAAACCACTGATTCGTTTAAAAGACAAAATCGAAAAACAAAAAGCGTGGAAAGAAGTGTTTGGATTTTTCGAAAAAGATTTCCAACAAAAGGACAAGAATGAACAACAGAAGGTAGGTGTTACACTTTTATTCATTGTAAACATAATACAGAAAAAGAAAACATGTTGTTTGGTGAACAGTTCCCATATAACACCAAACGTCCACAGGACGTCCGTTTGTGAGACATTTAGAGTCCGGTCGGTTCAGAATCTTGCACGGACGTCCATTAGACGTCCATAATTGTCAGAACAATGTAGGTCCCTATAAGAACGTCCATTGTATGTCCTTACACAACTTAAAAACAGAGGTGATTGTGTAATTTTTTTACTCCACATCTTATTATAAATATAATATTAATGAATTCCAAATCGAAAATTTTGACACCCCTTTTGTCATTTTTCCGACAAATTAGAGTTGTTCAACGTAAAAAAAAATTTGTACGAAGAATGTGCAGTTCTGCGCAAAACGTTTATTTTTATAATGTATCGATTAGTTTTAAATACCAATGTTGATTTCTGTTTAGAAAGTCTAAGCTTTTTCGTCAAATAATAATTTTAATTAGTAAATATTAATTTATTAAATGCGACGAAATTTTACGTTAGATTTAAAAAGGTTTCGCGCAATGAAACTGATTTCCGAATCACGTACTTGCACGATTGTACTCGTGGTATTTGGCGCCAACGCCGGAGGAACGTTTACATCCCGCTCCCGCCAGTTGGTGTGATCTTAATTACGTGTAGCACAAAACGTGCAGTGTGTGTTTAATTTCGTTTTTAAATTGTGTGTATTAGTGCGTTATCCAAACAAATCGCCGGGTAAGTTTTTGTTATTTTTATTTTTATACTACTTTTTATGTTCAGGCGTATAAAAGTATACAATCGGTAAACAATTAAACAAAGAATAAATCGTACATAACCTTACTCTAGTTTTCGATTTAAATGGGATGTTATCATACACGAAGCGTTTTGAAGCGCTGCATAGTAGCCAAATTTCGTTAGTGCCTAATACATTTCAATTCAATACTGTTCACAATTACAAGCCGGTCCCTTTGTAAATCAATCTTTAATTTTGGTCTTTCCGTAATTACAGTAATTTCAATTTTTCTCATTACAGCTTCCAGTTGCACCCTTGTACCTGTGCTGAAAATGCCAAAAATAAAAAAAAAATATATACGGAGGGTAATTAACTCAGATTCGAACAGTTCACCTTTAAAAAGAAATGGGACAAACTGTGATGGTGAAAATAGTTTAGATGGTGGTACTGAAAATGTTATGTGTTTTAATGAAAACAATCAATGTAGTAATAAGTATTTAAATGAACATCAAAATGAAAATATTCCAAATCGATCAGTATCTTTTAACGGAGAGGTTTTGGACCAAAATATTGAGTTCGTTGCTAATTCTCAATCTAGTTCTTCAGAGGATTATTACGTTCATGAACTTTCTGAGCAGAACATTTGCAACTTAGCTAATAATGACCCTAAAGAGTCCACAACTAAGATATTTAAAGATAATTTATGTGATTGGTCAATAGAATTTAACATTCCACAAAATGCAATTACGTGCTTGTTAAAATTATTAAAATCAAAAACTTTTAATCCAAATGAATTACCTTCTGATGCGAGAGTGTTGTTGAACACACGTCGCAAAATTGAAACAAAAGAGGTTTCTCCAGGCCACTATTATCATTTTGGCTTAAAATCTATCATTTTAAATCTTTTAAAATGCATTTGCTTGACACCGGAAAGTGCTATTGAAATTTTAGTAAATATAGATGGGCTTCCTATTTCTAAAAGTTCAGATAGTGAGTTATACCCGATTTTGTGTAGCCTTGTACAAAACAGAACAGTGGTTGATGTAGTTGGAATTTATAGTGGAAACAAAAAACCCATTGATGTAAATAATTACTTATTTGATTTTGTTCAAGAAGCAATAAATTATACTCAAAATGGTTTTGAATTTAATAATAAGTTGTATAAGTTTAAAATCAAGGGATTTGTTTGCGATGCTCCAGCGAAAGCTTATATTAAAATGGTAAAAGGTCATACCGGTTACAATTCATGTTCTAAGTGCTACACAAAAGGAGAGCATGTAAGCAACAGAATTTGTTTTCCGGATATTGAATGTGTAACTAGAAGTCATGCAGATTTTATTGCAAAAATTGATAAAAAGTACCATCTTGGCACATCTCTTTTACAAACTATTCCCAATTTGGACATGGTAAATGATTTTCCTTTGGATTACATGCACCTCATATGTTTAGGTGTAGTACGTAAATTAATAACTCTATGGTGTGAAGAAATACCTCACAAAATAGCTTTACGAGAACGGCAACAACTTTCTTTAAATCTAATAAACCAAAGAAAATACATAACATGTGATTTTTCAAGAAAACCCCGTGCGATAAATATTGCTGCAAGGTGGAAGGCTGTTGAATGCAGGCAATTTTTGCTATACACAGGCCCATTAGTATTAAAATCTGTCTTAAGTAGAGAAAAGTATGTAAATTTTTATGCTTACACGTAGCTACAACTATTTTATTAGAAAATAACTTTTCCTTGGAGCTTATAGACTACGCAGAAGAACTTTTAAAGTACTTTGTTGAATCTTTCATAAAAATTTATGGACGGTGTTATGCAACACATAATATTCACAATTTACTACATATTTGTGATGATGTGAGGCGGTTTGGTCCTCTTGATACTTTTAGTGCCTTTCCTTTCGAAAATTATATGAAATCTTTAAAAGAAAAATTCGGAAAGGGGATCAACCTTTACAACAAATCATCAAACGTAAATATGAAGAAGATGATTTGCGTTTTACAAATAAAATTTCGAATAATTGTAAATATGTTTTAAAATATGAGCACAATAATGGTCCAATCATTGGTAATGATTTCAATTCTCAATTTAAGGAAATTCACTTCGAAAATTTTAAACTAAAAACAGATGCACCAAATAATTGCTGTCAATTAAAGAATGGGTCAATATTTATTATTCAAAATATAGTGGAATACAAAAACGAAACAATGGTTCTTGGATGTAAGTTTCAAAAACAGATAATTTTTATGATGTTCCATGTAAATCATCAGAGTTAAACATATTTAAAGTTCACTCAATGTCAGAAAAGATGGAAGTTTATAATGTTGAGGACATTTGTAAAAAATGATGAAGTTTGATCTACAACCTAAAGGAGAATATGTTGTCTTTCCAATATTAAACCTTAACTCGAACTTATAAAAATATTAATAGTACTCAAGAAAGTAGAAGATAAGTTATTTTTGTATATAATCCGAAGACTTTAAGCTCCGTAGCTTTTTTCTTCTGTAATCGTGTAGGTGGATATTTTAAAGATTGTAATTCATGTTTTAATAATTTTTTCACTTCAGCAACATGCAACCCACCTGGACAGTTGTAAAATTTTACAAGAAAATTCGTATGAAGCAGTTCCAACATGTTGGATCGAAGGTAATTTGTGTTATTGGCCATCAGAAGAGCAGTACTCCAAAGACCAAGTTCAAAGATTCATTCGCAATCAACACCCGTCAGATTCTGAATGGAGCCTCTGGGACGTTAAACTATTTAAAATGGCACGTTTGGTAAGTAAAATGTTTACATAAAATTATACATTTAATAGGTTTACTTATTTATTTTAGATGAGTACATAAAAGCAAGGCGTTATATTAATAAATTAGTACAAAACCATGCATCAACATCTGGTTCAGAGATATCCTTGTCTGAAGCAGAATTTGTGGGCAAAAGAAAAAGGATACGAAATACAATGTACGATTCCTCTGATGATGAAGACTGTGTTGTAAATAAAGTAAGGCACAAGGCAAATAAATCTAGAAATGAAACACCAGATTCAGATAACGAGGATCCAGAGATTTTGGCGATACCTACACCGCCGATGCTTAATCGCACGACATGGACTCCTAAACTTACACCTATTTTGGAACGCAGTTCTATAACACAGGGGCTTCATCAAAATCAGTCGTCACTTGTACATGTTGTCCTATTCACAATAAAACCACAGGTGAGTTCCATTAAGGTATTATCTGGTATTATCAATTAAAATATGGATACGTATAATTATGTATTGGTTTATAAATTAAATAAACTCTAGTTCACAGTTCAATTTAAAATCTTGACGAATACGAAGCCACTCAAATTAATAAAATAAAAGTACTTGGTCAAAATTTTTAATTGAACTACAATTGAAGTTGAAGTACAATTTATTCCATTTTAAGGTAGTTTACTCTAAAGTAAAAATTTTCAGGTGTTCTTCAACAAATATTACGGAAACAAAATTTGATACACGCGTCACAATTACAGATTTTGGATGAAATTCGCGTACTAAAACCATTCCAAAGGAAGACAACATTGACGAATTTTCTATTTTTAAATTTAATTTACCGTTGCCTGTAAATGTGCTTGATGATGTAGCAGGACTTGAATCGTTTTTAAATGAACAGCAAAACTTTGTTAATTCTGTAAGTGAAATATTTCTTAGATTATATGTACTTTAAACACTAATAATATTTCGTTGAAGGCTAAAGAATTATCAGCTATTGGTGGGGACTCGCCATATGAGTTTATTGCAAGAGCCATTCCAAAATTTTTCACTCATAAAGTGGCTTCGCAATATAGTTACGAAGGAAAAGGAATGGGAAAAACACAAATTTTGCCAACTAAAGTTTAGTCAACTTCTATTTGGTAAGTCATTTGTTTGCTGTAGTGTAAATATGTAACCGAATTTTCTTTTATAGATGCAATGAAAATAAATAAGTCTACTCAAAATAGTAATTTAAAAGAGTTCGAGCAGGCCATAAGGAAATATTTAAAAGATCACCGGAACGAGCGAATGCAGAAACTGCAAGGCAAAGTAAGTACTAAATATTTGAATCAAATTTAGACCCTATAAATTATTTCCAATGGTTGCCAAAAGTGATTGCAATTTTATTATTGGTTGTGATTTTGTAGTTTAAATTTTTACAACAATTTAAATAGTTTTTTCAAAATAAAATTCTTACATTGGATATACAAAATCTACATAATCGGAGTATTTACTTTTACGAAAACTTATTTAATCAGAGTTTTCTTACTATGTATTACCAATTTCGGTAATTAGTTTTATCTCGGGCGGCGCTGGGTTGTTTACACAATTCCGATGTTTTTCTCAGGTTTTTAATGCTCCATTCACCAAACGCCAAAATCCCAACAAACGCGGTTTAAAGACAAATTCAATTCAAATGAACAAATATCTTTTATTATTCAAAATAATGCCTTCAGCACTGTTGGAGTCACAATTTGAATCTATTTTCACAACACTTCAATTCTAATAACTTTTTTTCAGATCGCAGTGAAGTTTCAAATTAAACTACTTAATCTAGAAAAGAATAAGTTTTTTATGTATTAATAAGTACGTATGTATATTCTTTTAAGTGTTACATAAGAATTCATTGGAATAAACGTTATTTTGTACTTTTTATGTATGTACTTTTTTAAACAACGTCCTTTCAAGGTTATATTTTGATACGTTTTGGACCTTAAATGTCCGTTTTTGGACGTTAATGGAACTTCCGAGTTGGAGTCAAACGGAGGTCCATCTAACGTCCGTTAGAGGATAGTCGGACCTTATACGCACGTCCGAAGGACTATGGTTAGTCCAAGAACGGACGTTCGATGGAAGTTCACTGGATTTCCATGTGTTATATGGGTTACAACGAAATAAAAGATGTGATTAAAGCTTTCGACATCGCAAGCTAAGTCATTTATTTTCTTTGATAAATTTAACGTTTCGCAATCACATCCTGTATATCGTTGTAATTGTTCACCAAACATCAGCTATATAACTATAACCCACCAAAAACTAATTTTAACTATATAAAATAAACATAAATTTATATTTTGTGCATTTGCCATGGCAAGGCCCCCTCCGCACTGAAGAAGTAGTTTGACAAATGATTTCTCTGGTCGGTTGCGCTCTGTAGGCCTACTACATGTTGCTATGGGCACATTTCGTAGTCTTTCAGTTACATACATTTCAGGCATGTGGGCATCTTTTTTTCGCACTAAATTATGTAGAATGACACATGCTTTAACAATATCTTTCGATAGTGTCTTGGACACATTTAAGGATCTATGTAGAATTCTCCACTTATTAGCTAGGATACCAAAAGCACACTCCACATACCTTCTTGCACGACTCAAACGGTAATTAAATATCCTTTTTGCTACTGTAAGATTGTGTCCTGCATAAGGTCGCATCACATGTTCTGTTAGGCCAAATGCTTCATCAGCCACAAACATAAAAGGAAAAGCTTCTGTACTCATTGAATGTAAGGGACAAGACGGTGGTATTTGTAACTGATTCTGCATAAGTAATTTAAAAAAATTGTTCGCTGAAATACGGATGAATCATAATCTTTACCATAGGCTCCTACATCAACATATATAAATTTATAATTAAAATCAGCTATTGCCATCAGAACAATAGAGAAATAACCTTTGTAATTAAGGTTCATCGAGCCACTATGGGGAGAATCTATTAACCCGTATGTGTTTCCCATCAATAGCGCCCAAACAATGTGGAAAATAAGCATTTTTTGGAAGTCTTCTGCTATCTTCCACCATTGTGCTTCTGTTGGCTGAGGAAGAAATTCGTCTTTCAGTACGTCCCACAAAGAGTTGCACACCATACTAACTATTCCACTGATTGTGCTTATTCCCAACCTATAGGTGTAATGTAGATCCGTAAAGCTTGCTCCACTAGCAAGATACCTACAAGGAAGACATAATTATAAATAATGGGAATATTCATAGTGTCCCACAACTCCAGTACATCACATTAACTACGAGTGAGGTTGTGTGTAATACTTATTAAATATTATCATTTGCCGTTCTCAACATGTACGCGAGTCATTTGTTAAATCACTAAAAAAAAAGTCTGGGCAAGCAACCAAAAAAAAATATTTATACCACGAAAACATGCAGTTTTTATTGAAAGTGGTGCAATCAGATGAGACGGAGTCGAGCCTGGAGGACTCGCAACGGGAAGAGGAAGTAGACGGAGAGGGAGACGCAGAAGTCGCCGTACAAGTAGATAGAAATGTCGGGTCAAGATCTGAAACAACAACTGGTAACAGGGCCAAGAAACTCCGTTTACAAGAAGAAGTAGACAACAAAATTTTAAAAGCCTTGGAAAATCCGCCAGATGAGGATGAAGCATTTTTATTTCTATTACTCCTTCTGTCCGTAAGATGTCTGAGGAGGACAAATTAGACTTCCGAATGAATGTCCTGCAATTAATACGCGATATCAAAAGACGCACAAGCAACCCCAGACCCCTCTCATCTACTTCGTCTTCACCAAGATTTTCTAACGAACCGTTTCCAACCCTTGCCGACAATATTGCTCACAGAGAACACCAGTTTACCTTTACGGAAAATTCACCACAGTCTACTTGGAACTTTCACCAAACTTTACCTGGGCCTTCAACGCCCACCTTCCAACAGTTATAACCACATTTCATGTATATACACTATCTATTTACGTCCAAATAGTGAAATAAACGTTTATTAATGAACTGAATTACTCACTTACCTGATTGTTACTGCTATCATTTCCATGGGAGGGACACATTTTCTCATTGGGGTATTTAGATGCTGTATCCTGTCTTGCAATCGTTCAACCAGGAAATCAAAAGTACTGCCACTCATACGGAAGTAATTAAAAATTTTGTCTCGTGTGCTCTGAGTTTTCAAACAGAGTATAAAACTTCCTTCCAAGTACCTCACAGTCAAGAGAGGATGTACCCAATATTGTCTTTTTGTATGTTTTTTGTTTCGGTACTTCCTTCTCAGATATAACAACCCAAGAAGGTACCTTTTGTTCAGTGCAGCAGACATACTTCTTTCACCAAACTCAAAAACCTACTGCACTAAACGAAAGACATTGGGCCATATAATGTCACCGACGCCGGTTTTGCCGGTGTGTGTGAAAATGTCCCTTGACCGTCACCGGTGTCGGTACCGGCACCGGCACCGGTTTTACCGGTGTGTGTGAAAACGGCCTTACAGTCCCCATATCAACGTATTTCGGGAGCGGAATCAATTCTATCGAGCCGTACAAACGGAGGGTGAGGCATGCGCCGAGTGGTACGCACGCATAAAGAAGCTCGCAACAAATTGCAATTTTAAAAACAACATTGATACAATTTTATTAGACAGATTTGTGAGTGGCATGCAACCAGGTTTAATTTTGGATCGCGTAGTTGAAGAAAAAGCGGATGATAAATTAAAATTGAGCGTTATTGTAGACTTAGCTGTGTCCAAGTAATCGTCCATTATGTGCGCAAGCGGAAGTAAGGTTCACGCAATCGCAAAGGAAAATAACGGCGGCAACAGCAAGGAACAAACTCGACAATATTCTGATAATCATGTTCACCGGCCGAGATATCAACGTAGAGACACTAACCTTAGAAATGCGGCAGTCGGGGTCAAAACAGCGTAACCGCTTATGCGAAGTATGCGCGATTGCAGGTACAAAGTTACATGTTTAAAGTGCAATAATATAGGATATTTAAAGAAAAGCTGCAAAGCAAATAGTGTGAATGTCAGACATCGAAGAAGCTACTGAGAAGAGACGAGTGAACAATTCATTATGAATGTCAACAGTGCTCAATCGGTGAAGCCCATATTGTTAATATTGCTTATTAATGACAAGCCAGCGGTAATGGAACTAGATAGCGGCAGTTCAATAACCGCAATGGGTAAAGAATATTTTCATTCAAATTTTAGTGATTGTATGGTACACAAACCCAACATGACTTTCAAAGGTTACACGGGCAAACCGATAATACCACAAGGTTATATCAACGCCAAGATTGAATATCAAAACACAACAAGAACAATAAAATCTACATTATAAAAAGGAACAGTCTATTTATTAGGTAGAGATTTTATATGCAGATGGAACGGTAAGGCTGTGTGGTAGTTATATAATGCTAAATAAGAATCTAGAGGATATTTATTAATAGTAGACGCATTCAGTAAATGGTTAGAAGTTTTTCAATGCAATGTACAAATTCAGCTGCAACTATCGAGAAATTAAGAGAATGTTTCAGTCGATTCGGTCTTCCGAATACTACAGTCTCAGATAACGAACCGTCCTTAGTTTCTAACGGAAATGAAATACAGCAATACGTAACTGAATCGAAGTACAACA
>JALBCR010003702.1:0-88993 GCA_030710515.1 Abscondita cerata | reverse complement strand
TTTCGTACGTAGCACGTTCCGATTGCCTCGGTTCGTTGTTCTGTTTGTTCCTCGGTTTGTTGTTCAGGTGTGTACGAAGCTTTACAATAAGCATATTAATATGAACTATATCTTATGAAAGGAGAGTTATGTAACTATAATTAACGACTTAACGTTACGTTAGTAGATTCCATTTACTATTTACACATATTTTCTTGGAACATTCGATAATTAACTATCGGGATATGATGACCCTATACTTCGCAGGTTGTGCGCAATTGGATACAAGCAAATAACTTGGAGCTGTTACCCTGGCCAGCAAAAAGCCCAGATTTTAACATTATCGAAAATGTTTGGGCTCGAATACTTGCTGTTATCCGAAGACAACAAGGGCCAAATTTTATACCAGTAAACCGTAATGCACTAATTGCAGCCATTGATACCGCATGGGAAACGATTAATTTTATATTGATATAGCGTCAATGAGCAGACGCCTCCAAGAATGTATCAATAATAATGGAGGTCACACCCATTATTGATTTCTTATATTTATTTATATAGTAATACCTTTATTTAAAAAAAGTTTTCATTTAATTTTAAACTATAACTTGGTATCTTAATTATAATTATGTAATAAATTCTTGTCAAAAACTAAATATATACGTTGACAATAAGAATTGCCTTAGTTTTTATTTTCTTTTTATATTAACTACAGAAAAAATGAAACGTCATAAAATATACATTTTGTAAGGACTAAATATTATGAATAGAGAGTTTAATGATTTTTTTTAATAACTTACAATAATTAGTAGGTTAGATTTATTTAAAAATAAGTAATAATCAGTCAACCCAAATAACCATGTTTAGTTTTTGATTTAATTTAAAAGTTATTGCTTGTAGACGTTTTTAAATCAAAATTATTTCTAATTTTATTTTGTAAACATTTCCTAAACAAAATTTTGATTCGATAATTAATCGAGCTATGGTGTTTAATTAGCGATACCTTCAAATATATTCTTTAAAGAAAAAATTAAGTAAGCAACGTAAATTACCTATTTTCTAAAACGTGCTTAGTGTAATGATTCATTCTACAGTCCTTCTATAAGATAACCCTGCTGAGACTACCTGCTGTTAGAATTGTAAATGATACCCTTAAGCCCGCTTCACAATGTGCAAACTTTTGTTTACAGAAATTGTGGTGTCCAAGTTTTAAATTTCATGAGTGTAATAAGAATTTCACGATTTAGTCAACTGATTAAGATAAAAATATGACAATATATTAATCAGATCAACTTAAAGTAAAAGTTTGCACTACCTCAAAAAGACACTGTTAATTGTTTGCTTCTAATCCAGTTGACGAAAGATGATATAATAAAGAGAAAAACGCTTAGCAAAACAGCTTATCCTTGAAAATTTCAAGAAGGGAATAGTGAAATCACACTGAAATCTAGAAGTTGGATCCTACAACTAACACCATCATCAAATTGAAATCATGTATAGAAATCTGTCGTTAGATAGATGCCGGCTGTGAACTCTTCAACATTTTTAAATTCTACGTTTACACAGGTATATTGAACCAACATCACTTTATTATCAAAAAGAAACTGGAAGGTGACTGTCAATTTTATGATTGAAAATTATCAAAAACTAAAGAACTTTGACGAAATAAAGTAATACATTTGATAATTTTAATAACATGATAAAACTCTTCGATGAAGGTTGGGCAAACAAACGTAACTGTGAAGTTCAATAGTAAGCTTAGGTAATATACACAGCCGAAATAATTGCGTAAATCGTATTTTCTAGTTTACTTCTTCCTAATCCTATACCACTACAGATACGCAAACAAGAAATCTAACAATATTCAACATAGGAGCAATTAATAACATGCATATATTAATCAAAGCAAAGTTAACCGTGAACACTACAACAAAGCAACTTAAAAATGGGCGCGCTAAATGGCATAAGTACATACCAAAACTAGATCGATTAAGAATTGACACGGATTATAGCGTCATACTCCCAATACGATAATTTATTATATTATTTTGGAAGCCTAATTAATTTAATACTTACGTAGCAAGCACAAACTAGAGCCATAGTATGGTAAAGATGCAAGTCACTTTTACAAATTTTTACTAGAACCAAATTGAAATAGTAAATAAATCAATAACCAAACATGTGCAATAACCAAACTGTCACTCTCGGATCACAAATATACAAAATTAAAATTACTGCAAGAGAAAGTACAGACATGCAAAGCACTTGCAAGTGGAAGAGAGACATTAACAATGGGTGAATACTCATCAAAATTTCTAAATTTAGTTGAGGTACAATTGAAAAAATTTTATCAAAAATATTTACGGGCAGTTACCTGTAAGAGTTTGGAGAATAAACTCAAGAAAGTTCTTGGTGGAACCCCCTAATTTATGAAAGACAAACCAAAGTAACCGGGGAATAGAAAATATATAAAACTTTTTTAGAGACATTACTGTTACGCAGTCAGAAATTTCTAGAGGGAAATGTGGTAGACAATAGCGCAAAATTATAATTAATTGTAGGCTCTATCTGAGGAGGAAGCTTTACTAAATTTCTGTTTGAAACAAACTAACTAGTCCAAGTTTGAAAACTTGATTAACTGCTTGGTAAATAGAATTAAGGTCATATAGTTTCGCAAAATGCTTGTGCGCCATATAAGTCCTTATGTTCAAAAGGGGAAATGTGCTACAAGATATTGTGCAAATTGTTTAAAAGCAGTTTTCAAAACTTCTTATGGTATTGAGATACGTTTCCGACATTTCTCTTGAGATTTGTTTCCAATAACTGTCCAAACTTATTACCGTTTACATCCGCCTTAACTTGAAATTCTAAAATGGACGTATACTAGTTTTCAAACTCTTACAATTTAAAACTAATCCTACTCTTTCTTCACTGCGTGCTGTTGAAAGAAACTGATTGAGTTTTTGGTGCGGTTTTTTAATTAAGCGCTAGTGATTTTGCATAACCGTTTTCGACTTGGGTCGACCACTGATTTTATTCTGTGAGTGGCTTTCATGTTTTTTCTTTTTTGCTGAACTGATTTAGTTCTTGGCTCGATAGAAACTTTTACTTGCTAATTAAAAATTATGTTCATTGCCGTTTTAACCACTAAACTAATTTTCTCGGAAGCTAATTGTAGTGCAAATTTGCGCAAAGAACTCCGGGTTGAATTTTACAAATACAATTCCACAACTGTTTTGAATGTGTTTAATTTGTTAAACAAAAAAACGAAAACAAAGTCTTCTTTTGTCTAGAATCTTGATTGGCAAAAGCGTTGATTACCTGCCAACTTTTTCCTGTTTGTTTCAAGCTTCGCCCTGATAAAAACCTTTAACGATAGTGGACAAGACGTTGTCAACTACAGTTACTATTTCAGTTTAATTCCAGAAGTTCTTACAAGCTTAAATTGGTTTATAAGAATTGTAATTATTATATTCTGTTTTAAGGGCGAGGTGTTAGCTGACCCGTACTTGTCGAAAACAATGTCTTTTCTTAGACAAATTGCTTTTATTTATAGATATATTAACTTAATTTTTTTTTCTACGTATAGGAAGGAATATGTACTGCAGAGCTGTACAGCTTTTTAAGCGTTTTGTGTATAGGGAGTTTCATTTAATAAAAATCATTAAATTGGGCACTTTTGACATGCTCTAATTTAAGTAATGATAAGAAATCGAAAATTTTATTGCTGTAGAGCTTTAAAGGTTACCATTGAAATGAAAAAATTGTTTATTGTTCTGAAAATTTCGCAACGAGTAGTCTTTCTAAGAAAATGGGTCGTGGCGACAAACCTGTAAGTCTTGCGCTTAATGTAATTATTCCAGAAAGTTATTTCTTTTGGGTTTGCTTGCTTCCGTCTAGACGGTGTTCTTATAAATCGGAAGGGGTACGAGTAATGTGCCTGTACTAGATCTCAACCTTATGAATCTGAACATGCGCCTTTAACATACATATCTGAACTCTGACTAATTAATTTTCTTTTGATTCAAGTGACTTCAGGTAAAGAAATAAATGTGTTAATTAATTTAAAATTGTCAAAGTAAATTTTAATTTGCCGAGGTTTTACATGTTTAATTTTTTTTTTTTTTTTTTTTTTTTGATATAGATACAACAAATTTTATGAGTATATCCAGAAAGCAATAAGAAACCCCGAATCTAAGTCAATGCGTCTTAAGGTACCCATTCACGCACAGTCGGCCGGCAGTTCCAGGACTGTACGATCTGAACTGTCGATCGAATCTGTTGTGTGCCATACACGGTTCAGTTTATAAAACGATGCGATTGCCAGTTCTAAAAACTGACAGATTTTGGACTGCCGGTTATCTCACATTTTACCATACATGCTCAGATCGAGCTAGTGTTCGAACGTTTGTCTGGTGAAAAGTCAAAATATGTTAAAGGCTAAAAACAAAATTGCTGCTCTTCTAATAATTCTTTTATTACAAGAGCCTTCAATAAGAGCTAGAAAACGTTTTTGGGTGAAAGATTGGTTGTTAGAACGAGATACATTGTCTCATATGACACTTGTGCGAAATTAAGAAAAGGCCAAGGAAGACCCATATTAGAATGGACGATAAGTGTTTTTATAAACTATTAAATTTAGTTAAGCCATTTATATCCAAGAAAAATACCGTTATGAGGAAAGCTATTTCAGCTGAAGAACGATTGATTGTTACACTGAGGTATTTGGCAACTGGGCGGAGTTTTGAAGATTTAAAGTTTTCTGCCGTTATTTCTCCTCAGGCCCTAGGAAAAATAATACCAGAAACTTGCAAATACATTTATAAGGCATTAAAAACGAATACTTAAAAGTAAGTAAAATTTTTATATAAACGCAATGACAATATTTAGGTTTTAATTATTATATAAAAGTGATATGTCAGTTAATGATGGAAGTTGATATTCGGTGTTATCCTGCCTGTTTGAGTTTTCAGTCCTAGGTATCACGACCGTGGAAGAATAACCTAGTGACGAAACAAAACTATTGTTACAATATCTCGGTGATGTATATTGGCTCAAACCTGCAATTGACGTATTTGCTACATTAGGTGGTGGGACATAGCTTCTATTTAATGAAATGTCAGTGCTTTCATTTAACATGTTCCTTAGTCCATAAAAACCACATTATTTATTAAATGTTCGGCATACTCTCTTTGATGTACGTCCATTCGACGTAATTTATGAGCAACATTGCTTCCAACCACATCGAATTCATCCTCATCAGCCGACTGTAAAGTTTTGCAAACCTTTTCAATCAAGGTGTCTCTTGATTTTGTTTTCTGTTGCTTGCTACTCCTCGAGGAACATCTACTGGGAGTGGGTGTTGGGGGTGCTTCACTAGTTATTGCTTGAGAACTTGTAGATATCGGAGAATGGAGTAAAATATCGTCATCTGTATCCCGATTTGCAGCACTGTTTATTTCTTCGTCATTATCGAGCTGGAACAGTAATAAAAGTTCATGTACACGTTCTTTTTTAAGTTGGGGTATCATTCTTGTTTTGTTTTAGTTTCCCGATGGACCAATACAATGGCAAAAATTGCAAAAGATTATGAAGCTAGATGGAATTTCCCGAACTGTGGGGTGCGATTGATGGAAAGCATATAAGAATAATGAAGCCTGCTAATAGTGGATCGTACTACTTTAATTACAAGGAATATTTTAGTATAGTTCTAATGGCAATGGTAGATGCAAATTATGAATTTGTGTGGGTGGATGTTGGTTGCAATGGAAGAATTTCAGACGGAGGTGTAATCGAAAATAAGTTCTATGACAATCTACTTGAAAACAAACTTCTCTTACCTACAAATGACGATACAGTTAAAAACATGAATTTTACTTTTGTAGCGGATGATGCTTTTCCTTTGCACAAAAACATGTTGAAGCCATTTCCAGAAAAAATTTAAACAAAGAACAACGAATATTTAATTATCGCCTTAGTAGAGCTCGCCGGACTGTCGAAAATGCATTTGGTGTTTTGGCTAACCGATTTAGAGTGTTTCATACAGTCATTAACATGAATCCAGAAAAAGTCGACCAAATTGTATTAGCATCCGTTGTTTTACATAACTTTTGAGAAGGAATACCAACAATTTGTACATCTGCAGAAACTTGGTTGATACTGAAATTCTAGACACTGGTGACATCGTGAATGGTGATTGGAGAAATGGAATTCAACTGGACGGTTTGCAAAAAATAATAATTGTAATTCATCTAACGAAGCTAAATTAATTCGAGATATGTATATGAATTATTTTCTTTCTGACGGAAAAGTTCCCTGGCAAGAAAAATTTGTATAATAAAATTGTACGTCAATTCCAACTAACTCCATAGCTTCACTTTTTCTTTAATTTGTTTATTATTGGGAACATTAACAAAAATGTATGATACAAAATTCTTTTATTTATCCGTAATATACGACATTACCTACCTCACTACAGACTTCTTCGTCGCTTTGAGTATTTGAGACTGAATTTCTCGGCTCTTCTTGGTCTATGGTAAATAATAGTAAATTGAAATACCATAACTTCGGTTCATAAACACTATCAGACCCTTCACCAGAACGCTTTGATTTTCGTATTTTTTTTAACTCCTTCCGAAAAGTACTTCGTAAATTGTTTATTTTGTTCTTTATGGTGTCAACAGTAGCATTTTCATCTACGGTTTTATAAAAATGCAACAATTTATCGTACGCTTTCTTTTTTTCGTGTCTATTTGAATACGACTTTCCTTTAATTTTCCATAAGCACGGCAATTGTCGATATAATTCGATAAATTGGCTTATAAATTCAGTGTTATTAACGCGAGACGCCATGTTACGATGAAAACAAATAGGAACTGATTGCAAAATTTCAAACTAGATTGAAGATGAGGACTGACGTTCAGAACTGACGATTTTGCAACACACACTTCAGTTTATTACGAACTGCAGGTCTAGACCTGTAGATTGCCGGACGACGGCCTGTGTGTGAGTGTGAAATATTAACTGACGATTTGCATAACTGCAGTTCCGAACTGCCGGCCGACTGTGCGTGAATGGGTACCTTTAGAATGGATCAGTCCTGCGATCCTTGACAGAAAGATCACAAGTTTTTTGAAAAAATGCAACCGGAGAAGCACTGCAGTCACTGTGGAGCATATTGTAGTGGTCGTAGATTTGCAGAACTTTTCTAAATTTTATACAAAAAAAACAAGTAGAAAAATAATTCCATTAGGGTGTTTCGTTCTGAGAAGTATAGATAAATGTTAATAACGCCTGGCGCTGCAATAGTCACAATGCTGAATCTTCTACTTCTTTTATAATTCGTAGTCGCAACTCTTCAGATGACCACACAAGAAGAAGTCTAGATGATTTAAATCTGGTGAGAGCACTGGTTATTACAGAGCCATTGTCTCAGGAACATTCTCAAACATCCTGCGCATCTTGTTGGAAAATCAAATGGGCTTCTAGGTAACGTTCATCATTTTCAACCATATTAATAAGCACTGGGTGGACAAAATCTTTGAATAATTTTAAGTAACGTTTACCTGTAATATTACCATCGACAAATGCCGATCACTAAGCTCTTCAAAACTACCGTCCAGACATTTAGCTCAAAGGATGTTATCGGCATCACTACGACAAACCTTGCCATCTGTTAATCCTCCATTAGTTCCATATACTAAATGAATTTTATACGGATCAAATTGATTCTCTTTTCAGAATTCGGCGAATAGTACTTCTAGAGATGTTTCTGAAATTTTGTGACCAAGTTTAACGTGCTAACGTGTTTTACGAGAATGTTCCTAATTAAATAAATACGCCGTGCGATTACTGCACTAACCATTTTAAAAACGGAGCGAAAGGATGAACTAATTCGGTGTCAAATTCTCTTGTAAAAGTTGTCCCACTGGCAAATAAATTTGACGTGTCCGAGCGTTTTTGAAAATTCATTTTCTACCTGAGATTCCGCCTGTTTACTTTTCAATGGCCTCTCTGTATATTGTTGATAAAAAAAACGTTTTATACTTAATAAATGCTTTAATTATAAATGTGCAGAGAGGGAGTCACATAAGATCTAGCATCATTAAAATCGTTTCTTGTAAAATACGCCCCACGTTTTTAGTTCGTATACTTTTAGTAAAGGTATGAAGTTTCAGAAACTTAAACTAAATTTTTGAAACAAATTTCTTTTGAATCCTCAGAAAACATTTCTTCCTACTTTTAGTCTACAGGATTTATTAACAATGCAAATTTTGTCCAGGCAAATGATCAAGGTGCCACAGCAGCTCCCATCTCAAAAATCTCAATTTACAAGGTGAGTTAAGTGGTACCTCACATGAAAGGTATTATAATTACCGATTTAAATAAATACATTTTATTCTTGAGAAGGGGACCTAAGAGGGCCCAATGACCTCCTTTTTCGTAGACAACAATAGAAAATACAAAAATTCTAAACTAATTGGTAAGATCAATACAAGTTTGAAGTGGACCTCTGAACTTGATGAAATTTGTATGTAGATGCTAACAGGGGCAGCTTCGTTCTCAAAAATGTTAATTGGGATGGGGGTAGAGTAACACCTCATACTTAAGATTTTGTATGATTGTTTGCAAATTACACTTACAGCTCGGGTCAAGCAAATGAGAATTCGTTTTACTTTGATAGTGTATGTAATTGAAAAAGTAATTTATTTGTTAGAAATAATAATTAATTGTTGATTTAGGGGATCACGGTCAAGTAAATTTATGGTTTGCAAAAAAACATGACAGAGAATTAAACAAAATAAATATCTGATTTTCGAGATGTGGGCTGCACCCTGTTCATTTTTCACGGCAAATTATATCGTTACTGAATGTCCCTTGTAAACATCAATTGGTATTCTCGATCATCTATATTGCAGAATTTTCTGATTTTTTATTTTCCAAAATAGGGCTGTCGGGGCCCCTGGCCAAAATAAGATGCATAAGCTATAGAGAATTGAAAGACCTTTCATATATGGTATCTGTCAACCCATTTTGCTATTTAAGATGTTCGACGTGTATGCTCCTGGGGTTACACTTTTGATATTTAGGGGTCAACTTAATTTTTTGGAAGATGTCTCCCTCAAACAAAAATTTACGTGTCCTAGAGTTTTTTTTAATTGTAAGATAACTCTAAAGAACGGTCTGTTTGTTTTCGGTGTGCCACTCCTGTATTTTGATTTTCAAGTTTAATCAATGAATAATTTCATACAAAAGTTTTAGTTAATTACAGTATAACTAAGCATTTTTGCAATCTAAAAATATCGTCATAAACCATTGAATATTTTCACCAAAGAATTTTTTGACTACCGATTGCCAGGATTTTCTTCTCCTGATTGCGATTACGAAATGGAGGAGTGGCTTACACAGGGGTGGTGTTAAAAAAATTGACTGTTCATAAATCACTAAATATTCTTGAAGAAAAATTTTTGATTTGATGTATCTTCAGGGTTCACCTTTCTTGACAGCGATTACGAAATGCGAGAATCTCTCGGAGAAAAATTAAGTTTAGCGTATTTTGTCTGCTCATAAATCACTCAAAATCCTTTCAAAAAACATTTTCGATTTCACCTATTTTCAAGGTACTTCCCTCTTGACTGCGATCTTCGCATCCTCCGATAAAAATTTAAGATTTTTCTTAGAATATTGATGCAGAAAGTGTGCAAGGCAACAATACTATTGAAAGCATGCTTAAAAATTGAAGAGTTTTTAAGGAAAGCACTGAAGAAAGCATGTCATGATACTGACCGATGCAGAAGCGGATAATCACAAGTCTCAGAAGCCATGGTTCATGAAAATATAATCGTTTTTTATGTGAAACAATAGATACTTTTTGTTCAATTAGTAACTTCGCCAAATTTTGAAGACTCCTCAAATTAATAGTTTTTGGTCAAGAACGGACGGTCTAAGGTCCACTTGTAAACATTTGTACCTAGGTTAGATTAGTAGAAGTGATCAAAAAATCGATTACAAATTTGGAAATTTTGCGGACACACAATCAATCAATCAAACGCGTGATAAAAATAAAGTAGCAATCACTGATAAGTAATCCGCAGCATAATGCAGTAATCTTTAGAAAGTTTGTTTATCCAATACTTTTACGATTTTATACATTCAACAGTTCAAAAAAAATTATTGGCAGAAACGCAGTCTTAATGGGTTTTAAAAAGTAGCACTCTGATACTCCAAGCTTTTCTGTATTGGCTTTTAGCTCTGAAAATGATATTGTAGTAATACAAGAAAACATACAAAGAAAATAATAAATAGAAACAATAAAGACAAATAAGCATACAAGGAAGAATAAACAAAAATATAAAGAGAAGTGGTTCTAATAATTATAATAACGACTCCCAAAACAACTAATCGAATGATAACTAAATGTAAGGAATATAATTGAAGCATAAGAACATAATAAAAATAATTTAAAATTAATATCGAACAGAGAAAAAAATCTTTAAAACATTTTTTATTTAAATTTTAAAATACACATTTTAAAATTTTTTTGGGTTCTTAATTAGAGCACACAGTAATAATAATAACCTAAACTAGATTTTTTACTTTACTAAACTGACACTACTTAATTAGAGCACACAGTAATAATAATAACCTAAAACTAGATTTTTACCTTACTAAAATTCACACTTCTTAATTAGAGCACACAGTAATAATAATAACCTAAAACTAGATTTTTTTTACTTTACTAAAATTGACACTTCTGTTCTTACCAACATTTAATAATATAAAACCTACGTCTACTGCTATTACTTAAAAATTAATTGACAAAAACTTTATTGATGAGTACTAATGCGGCATTATAGTCAACTAGTCAGTATATCGTATACCCACAGCTAGTACAGTGACACTTACAAAAATAAAACAGCTGATACCATTGATACTACATAAGTGTTTCCCTAGGAGAATTTGTTATTCATCGAAACGTTGTCACCATTAAATCCCCTAGAACGTTTATTTCTATTAATAAGTTGAATGCACCCAGATTCTCGTACGTATTTAGCCCAAGTACGTTTTGCAAATGTCAGTTTACGTTCTAGATTCAAAAACGGATGTGTACCAGCTGCTGTTTCGTTAATCACCAAACTCATCTGTACATTCATATAATGACAATATAACAATTGTTTATCCTTGATTTTCCCTGCAACGATGTGTTTTTCATCTAAAGTAGCACCTTCCAAAATTTCTAAATTCCCCAATTCTAACTGAACCCAATCCCAGAACTCGGTTATTGAACAATCGCACACCCAAGGGTTTCCAAAAAGTTTTAATTGTTGCAAATGTGTATTGCCGACGAAAGTCTCGGGTTGAACAGAAACAAAGTTATTATAACGTAAGTCAATAAGTTCTATTGCTGGTAATATTTTCAAAAAAGCGAGGCTATCGACGGTACCAAATTTATTACCGTATAAAATTAAGTTTGTTACATTTTGAGTCCAAAAAAATGCTTCCTTTGGCAAATAAACTATGCTGCAATTACTCATATCTATTGTACGTAAGTTCGATAGCTGTTTGGGAAATATGGGTCCAGATTTGGGTATTTCCAATGGATTGTCTGAATACTGCAATGTTGTTAAGTCCACGTAAGTTAAATTACTAAGGAATAAACTAGCGTTTAGAAGATTTTGAAGGCCACAATTGCATATTTCCAAAGTTTGTAAGCTAGTTAGTTCCTGAAACACTCCTTTTCCTAAATTTAATTGGTTTCCGGAAAGAATAAGGTGCTTGATGTGACTCATTTTTGAGAAAAATTTTGGTGTAATATATTTTAAGTTACTATAACCCACATTAAGGTATTCTAATCTCTTAACTGGAGTTATCAACTTAACGAAGACGTCTTTTAAGGGATTGTTTGAAATGTCTAGTTGTGTCAAGCTTTTAAATTTATCGAACGTATCGGGTAGATGATTTAAACCGCAGCTGCTTAAATGTAGTTTTTGCAATTCTGATAATGGTGCAAGGGTAACTAACAGATCAGATGCAAATAGAGTGTTTCCAGAGAGATTTAGCACTCTCAATTTTGTGGAATTCGAGAAGGCGTCTTCGGATAATGGTTTATCAAGATTACAATACGACAAATCCAGCGTGTCTAATTCATGAAGCTTTTGTCCTAGTGTGGAAGCAACGTCGAAATCTGAGAGTTTATTATTCGCCAATACAAGGATTCTGAGATAGACGTTATTATCAAAAGCGTTTTTCAGGGAATATTCATTAGACGGGCGTTATTAAGATCTAAAAATACCAATCGTGTTAATGGTTGTACTATTTGAGACCAATCGAGAGTTGTGAACACATTGTCTTGTAACTCCAAAGTTTTTAAATAACTTTGAAATGTAAAATCATTACGACTTATATTGGTTAAATTGCAACGATTCATTTTTAAATTTTCTAGACTTATTAAAGGTTTAAAGAGAAAATCTGTAATTTCGCTGAGAGGTTTTCAGATAAATCTAACGTCGTAAGAGCTGCGATATTTAAAAAGAATTGCGAATTCAAATGAGTTAAACCACAGTTACTAATATCTAAATACATTAACGATCTACTGGATAAGAAAATTCCCTCGACTGGATCAAGAGGGTTTCCTTGTAGCTCCAGAGTAATAAATCCGGGTGAATCGCTGAAATAATTAGTAGACACTTTACTAATCAATTTCATATTTAGAAAACTGTTACTTACCTAAACGCGTACGGATCAACAATTTTAATTTTATTTTCGGAAAAATCGGCATCGAGTAGATAATTAAGGCCCTCTAACGATTCCTTTTTTAGCTCTGACATAAGGTTGTCGGAAAGTTGTAAGCGACGCATTTTAATGTCAGAAGGAAACGGTTTTAGGTCGGTTATACTATTAGAGTTAACGTCTAGAATATAGACATTAAGACTAAGTTCCTTGTAAGGGATTTCCGTGAGATTGCTGTTAGAACAGTCGGTTACCCAGTTAACCCGAAAAATAGTGGCAATAGCAATCATTTGGGCATTCTAAATCGGCTAATTCGCCGTTGAAAGCCTATGAACCCATAAAAATAGAGTAAGTATTATCGTTGCTCGGTAGAAATTCATTATTCTGAAACAAAAATTAATTTCAGTTTTATTAATTTAACACAAAATTCATTTAATAAAAATTTTTAGCTCCTTGATGATTAATTAACTTTGAACCAAAATGTTGTTAATTATTTTTATCTATTTTCAGGCTAGCAACTAGACAGGTTAATAAAAATTGCTTTAAACTTACAAATGCTTTCATTTCATGCCGCGCTTTTAAGTTTTCTATACCTTCCAATTCCCATGTAAACTTCCTATATCACGGGCGTCACTCTCAAGGCTATAGTTTTAAATAAAAATAATTTTGGATTTTATCATCGTAAACATTGATTTGTTAGACAACTTTGACCGGATTTTTCCCCTAAAATATTCTGATTTTTTATAATTACGTTTTGAAAATAAGACTGTTTCCCAGCTTTTGTCGTGAAATATTGAAATCATTCCCAATTTATTAATTGATCTTGAATTAAGAAAAGTTTCGGCACAAAGTTGTAGAGGACATTGTAGAATGTAAAAAATAATAATTTAGAAATTTGATTTGCATATACCTAAGGGTGTTATTCTGGCGCTTGGATAACATGTAATTTCTCTCTGTAAAATTGCACCACGAATCGGTAAAACTTGAAACTATTTTTTTCAAACGTGTCCGTGACTTTGTTTAAATGTTCTTTCTATAAACCAACTCTTAGCTAGTCGATATAACGATTTTACGACAAAAGGGTACAGAATGCTCTTAATACAATACATGATGCATCGACCATTGAATTGTATTGTATTGTAAAAATGCAAAAAAAGTGATTATTTTTAGGTGGTTTAAACTTGACTGTTTTTAAATAATTTTATCAAAATAAAGTTACACGTTTCATTATGAATTTAGTATGTAGATAAAGTTAACCCCTTCATTATTTTAAAATTTAGGTATATTTTAGTCGTTCCAGGTTGTTATATGCTGGTTCCAAAATGTTCCATAGTTTAAGAACTACAACTAAAAGAACACAAAGAAAGCATTAAAATTGCTTTTTTAGTAGCCCCCATTTTTTGAAAAGTCAAATTGTGTTCTAAACATTTTCTAATTATGAATTCTTTATATGTTTTTAAAAATACAGAAAAGTGTTGATGACAAGAGTGCCATTTTTAAATTTGATTTTAATGTTTTGTTAGTTTGTTTAGGTTGTTCTATGTTTGTTCCATATTGTTACAACATACAACATAATCAATGCAAAAACAACGTTTTTAGAGTCTCCCCCATTAATTAAAAATGCTTTAAATTGTTCTAGGTTCTATGCCAATTATCAATTCTCTAAAGTATGTTTTACAACGATACAACAAGTGCTGAAATCCTTGTGATCGGTTCTTTTTTCTCTCCCTTGTAGATATTTTTTTTCCTTTTGCCAAGAAAACTTTTTAATAAAAAATCGTCCACTAAAAAGTGTCCAGAAGTCCTGCACTCTTTGGTAGAACCAAAAACGTATATACTAATAAAGTTCAATAAGTCCTTTTTAAACGTTTCAAAACCGTTCAATAAGTTGAATTTTGGAAACTCATTGTTTTGACTGTTCTTTTATCTCTAGAGTGTAGTGATGTAAAAAATTTTCGCTGACACGATTGGGTGCTTATTCTCCACTGTGAGTAAAAAGCCTTTCATTTTGCAAACACTTTATTTGTGGATTTAAAACTATATCAAGGATTTTGTTAATTATTTTCGAGGAGGGAAGAGAGTAGACACTTCCACAGGGCGTCTAGAACGATATTAATTGTTTGTGCATGTACCAGCACTTTTAAATTGCAAATATATTTGCCATAGATTTCATCCTAGCAAGCTTTGATTTCTTTCTCCGTTTACTCTTTTAAATATAAATATTTAACCACCACTAAAAACACTTTTATCCATTCTGAGGGCCCTATTCTGTAACATTTCCGTTAATTTTAAAGGTACCTTAAAAAAATAAACTGCTAATTAGATTTTTATGATTTTGGTATGTAACCACAGATGCTGATAATTTTAAAAATAATTTTAACAGATATGAAATTAGTTAATGTTTATACAGAGCATTAACCTCCATACCAAAAATTTGAATATGAAGAGAGGTTAAATGGGCATTTCTGAAAGGATGTAACTTCCAATTTTTATTCGAACTTCTACAACCCTCTTACAAAAAATGAAAACTACCAACAAAAGTCAAATGACCTCTAAACTCTGGTAAAAGAACGTCTAATTTATTTTTAAACTTTGTCAACAAATATTCTAAAAAAAATTAGTATTTTTGATAATGTTACTATTACTCCACACACCTACAGTTTACACTGTCTGCTACATAAATACTTACACGACCTTTCATATATGCGCCATTTGATCTCTCTTTCGCACTCAAAATTTTGAGATGAGGATTTCCTTCACGCTGGACACCCGAAAGCTTAAATTTTAATGTCAAAAGGGTTTCTCCTCGAAACAAAATGTCCTGTCGCCGAGTTAGTTCTGACCTCACTACCTCTCATCAGGTCTGAGTCAGGTTACTAGATGTTGGAAACTCCTTACTTATTTTGTGCAATAACGATGCTTTAGACAATACAAAATCTTTTCGAAATGAATCAAATTCTCCTCGTCATGTGTAAAATTTTTAAGATGGGAGCTGTCCAGCACCTTCGTTCATATTTTAAGGTCAACCTCGTCTGCTCTTCCAAACAAAAAATAGTCTACGTACACTACACTATGTATTTTGATAATGGTCCATTATTATCTTAATGAGATTTGTTTGCAACTTGATAGAGTCGGTTGTGTGTATCATAATAATCTCATAAAATTACAATAACAATAATGCTTAGCTTTAAGATTGAAAGTGGCTACATGTTTCGGTAAATTTGAAATATATTCCATCTTTGGGCCAATATTTTGTCGTCACAAAGTCGAACATAGGAATCTAACATGGTAATGAACGTTTTTGCTAATTGTTGCTCGCCAATTTAACTTACAGAAAAGGTAATAGTATCAATAGAAAGAGAAAATTATTGCAATTCAAGTAATACTACTAACCAGACTAAAAGTACAATTTATTAATTTAAAACACTAACTTAAAACTATAACACTTTTAAATAGCTTTAGCCTTGATTTAAAACAAATGGTTGTCGTATTGTTTTTGTGTCAATAAGAATTTGCCGTAAACCGCGTATAAAAGTTTATTTATGTTAAAACAACAACAAAGAAAGAGTTTTTATGGTGAAAACCTTTATAGTGACGTTAGTTTCAGGAGAGTTCGAGATGTGTTTGCCGTTAACTTTAATACTATAATATCATCTATTAGTACTATTAAAAATATGTGGAAAAATTTGAAAAAATTTTATGCAAACATTTCGCAAGAATCGAAAAAAGAGGTGGTATGTAATAATGTTTTGAACAAAATAAAATGTTTTAAAATAACAATCATATCACAGGTAATTGACAAATTGTTGACCGCACAGAAGAATGTGTTTTATCGATGGTGAATGCAGATCAAACATACAGTTTGTGGCAAATTTCTGTTAAAGTTGGTTTGTGCAGAAGTTGAAAAGTATGGAATATATTAAAAAAGCATAAATACAAGAGCGCCAATTTTTGTCGTCAGTGTGTTTCACCGAAGAGGCTACTTTTACTTTAAATAACGAACCAAATGTTCAAAACACGCGATATTGGGCTCAGGAAAATCGAATTTTAATATTTCCACAGAACTCAGTATCCCCAAAAATTAATATCTGGGCTGGGATTTTTAATAATAATATTTTCGGTCCATTTAAAATTGAAGGAAATTTAAATTCTGAAAAGTATTTTGATCTTTTAGTAACGAAGATAGGATCTGCGTTGGAAGAAGTTGCAAGAGAAAATCAGGAGATTTGGTTCCAACAAGATGACTGTCCGAGCACTTTGGTTTACATGTTAAAATGTTTTTAGACTATTCATTTCCAAATCATTGGATTGGCAGAGATGGTGCTATAAATTTGCCATCAAGATCCCTGATTAAGCACCTTGCGACTTCTTCTTGAGGAGATACTTAAAAATAAAATTTATAAAAACGCCACCCAGATATTAATTCTTTTAGAGAAGCAATCGTTGCAGAATGTGGATTAATTACTGACAGACAGTTGGCTAACGTGAGAAATTGTTTCTACCACAGACTAGAGTATTGTTTAGCTGAAAACGGGGGACCATTTGAATATTTATTATAATTTGTTGTGCTACTATTGTTTTTTGGATTTGAATAAAAGATATTGTTTTTACTTGCTTGTTATTTGTCATTTTATTATACTAATGTTAAAAAACCTAACTAAAAATCCGGTATATAATTAATCAGATATTAGATGTAGTATCTATGATTAACAAAATATTGGGCCAAAGATAGTAAAAACTTCAAATTTTTAAATTTTAATTTATCTTTTCTAGATTTTTTTAATATTTAACCATTTCTTCTAATTCACGGTAAAATAAACCAATTATTTCAATTTTTTTTATTAGTTATTGTTTCTGGCATTTTTTGAGTTATAATTAATATTAACTTTTATTGATAATAATGGCAAATTTTTCTCAAAATAAATTAGTTTTATGATTTTTAAACTTGGAGAATGTTCGTTTCTAGCAAGATATTCTGAAATGGAGCGTCATCCAAGAAAAGATTCATTTAGAAATTTCTAGAGAGGTTTATTGCAACACGAACTTGCATCCAAAAACAAGACAAGATTAAATATGTGTTAAACGAAGAAAATGAAAATAACATCAGTGATAGAAAACCCACAATTACATGTAAACTTAAGAGAGATTTATTAAGAGAATAATTAATAAAAAAACAAATTCCATTAATATTATATTCACCAAAAGCTCAATAGAAACAAATTTTTAACATCAGGTAAACTTTTATAACTGAGTAGAAGAAAAGAAAATTTTTTGAAAAGAATATTCTTTACAGACGAGAGTATATTTTCTCGAAATGGATTTGTTAATCGGCACAATTTTGATTATTATTCAAATGAAAACCTCCATAATTTCCGGGTTAATACTCAGGAGAAATGGTCAGTTAATGTTTGGGCAGGCACTAAATTTTGAAAGTATTAAATTTTCTAAATAATTATTAATTTGGTCTTCTTGAAGATTCACCGCTTGCTCAAATTAGAGACATTTATTTTCAGCACCTTGACACCGTACCCGTGTACGAGGAGGTGAACTATTACGATAGCCCGCGATATCCCCAGATATTAACTGATGGATTTTCGGTGGGAATATATCAAACAAAAAGTTTAATGAAACAACCAAAGAAATTTTTAGAAGTTCTGGAAGACAGAATTTTATTAGAGTTTCGAAATTGCGCCAGTAGTGGATTCTGAGACCATTAAGTTCAAATATAAAAATATCATAAATGAGACACTTCTCTTATACAAGAGGTGGAGTTCATTTTGTTTATTTTAAATGGAAACTAGTATTTTTTTAGATTTTAGATAAAATTTGTGTACCACATGCTATATCTAAAATTAAAATTATTGAAATATTACTTAACGTTCTCGAAAACCACTACTGATGTAATTTCAAAACTCTAAAAAAATAGGTCTTTCATAGCTTCGTGTTAGTAAATAAGTGCGACAAACTTTAGGGGGTCATTCTGCATGAAAGATAGTGACAGTTCATTATACATACAGAGTGGTGCTTTTGAAAACGGGTCATAGGTTAATGGTTTTGGTATCAAAATGAAGCTGAATTTCCGTTGTTTTCAAAATTTTTAAATAAAAATAAAAGTAAGTTTTGATAGTGAAAGAAAAATAGTATTGGGTTGCTTAAACAATCAACATTCCTACGTTTTGACAATAAGACTGAAATGAAAGTCATTAATAAGCAAATAAAAAGCTTTGTTTTTAAGGAACAACTTCGAATGATATTAGAACTAAACTAAATAGAAAGGTTACAAAAAAATTACTAATTTTTATTGATGAATTTTCAAAAATACCCTGTAATTCAGCCGATTTCTGATAGCGAGCGCTATGCGCAATAATTTTGGCTGCGTTTTAATACCAAAACCATTTTTGTCACTTGAAAGGGCGAGCAGAAATTTGAAAAAAACCAGTTCAGAATGCTAATTTCAAAACTCTATAAAAAATAGGTCTTTCATGGCTTCTAATCAAAACTCTTCGTGTTAGTAAATAAGTGCGACAAACTTTAGGGGGTCATTCTGCATGAAAAATAGTGACAGTTTATTATATATACAGAGTGGTGCTTTTGAAAACGGGCCATAGGTTAATGGTTTTGGTATCAAAATGAAGCTGAATTTCACGTTGTTTTCAAAATTTGTAAATAAAAATAAAAAGTAAGTTTTGATAATGAAAAAATAGTATTGGGTTGTTTAAACAATCAACATTCTCACGTTTTTGATAATAAGGCTGAAACAAAAGTCATTAATAGCAAATAAAAAGCTTTATTTCTAAGGAACAGCTTCGAATGATATTAGAACTAAACTAAATAGAAAGGTTACAAAAAATTACTAATTTTTATTGATGAATTTTCAAAAAAGACCGTAATAATTCAGCCGATTTTTGATAGCGAGCGCTATGCGCAATAATTTTAGCTGCAGTTTAATACCAAAACCATTTTTGTCACTTGAAAGAGCGAGCAGAAATTTGAAAAAACCAGTTCAGAATGCTAATTTCAAAAACTCTAAAAAAAATAGGTCTTTCATACCTTCTAATCAAAACTCTTCGTGTTAGTAAATAAGTGCGACAAACTTTAGGAAGTCATTCTGCATGAAAAATAGTGACAGTTCATTATATATACAGAGTGGTGCTTTTGAAAACGGGTCATAGGTTAATGGTTTGGTATCAAAATGAAGCTAGAATTTCACGTTGTTTTCAAAAAATTTGTAAATAAAAATAAAATAAGTTTTAATAATGAAAGAAAAATAGTATTGGGTTGCTGAAACAATCAACATTCCTACGTTTTGATAATAAGTTGGAACGAAAGTCATTAATAAGCAAATAAAAAGCTTTATTTCTAAGGAACAGCTTCGAATGATATTAGAACTAAACTAAATAAAAATGTTACAAAAAAATGACTAATTTTTATTGATGAATTTTCAAAAAGACCGTGTAATTCAGCGGATTTCGATATCGAGCGCTATGCGCAATAATTTTAACTGCGTTTAATACCAAAACCATTTTGTCACTTGAAATGGCGAGCAGAAATTTGAAAAAAACCAGTTCAGAATGCTAATTTCAAAACTCTAAAAAAAATAGGTCTTTCATAGCTTCTAATCAAAACTCTTCGTGTTAGTAAATAAGTGCGACAAACTTTAGGGGGTCATTCTGCATGAAAGATAGTGACAGTTCATTATACATACAGAGTGTAGCTTTTGAAAACGGGTCATAGGTTAGATGGTTTTGGTATCAAATGAAGTGAATTTCCCGTTGTTTTCAAAAATTTTTAATAAAACAAAAGTAAGTTTTGATAGTGAAAGAAAATAGTATTGGGTTGCTTAAACAATCAACTTTACTACGTTTTGACAATAAGACTGAAATGAAAGTTATTAATAAGCAAATAAAAACAGTGTTATTTAAGAACAAATTCGAATGATATTAGAACTAAATTAAATGAGTAAAAGGTTACAAAAAAATTACTAATTTTTTATTGATGAATTCTTTCAAAAATACCCTCTAATTCAGCTGATTTATGATAGCGAGCGCTAAAGCACTAATTATTATTGGCGCGTTTTAATCGTAACAAACCATTTTATCGAAATTGAAAGGGCGAGCAGAAATTTAGAAAAAAACCAGTTCAGGTAATGCCCCAATTTCAAAATCTATAAAAATAGGTCTTTCATGGTTTCTAATCAATAACTCATTCGTGTTAGTAAATAAGGTGCGACAAACTTTAGGGGGTCATTCTTGCATGAAAAATAGTGTTACAGTTCATTATATACACTGAGTGGTGCTTTTTGAAAAACGGGTCATAGGTTAATCGGTTTTGGTATCAAAATGAAGCCTGAATTTCACGTTGTTTTTCAAAAATTTTTAATAAAAATAACAAGTAAGTTTTGATAGTGAAAGCATAATAAATGGTAGTTGGGTTGGCTAACAATCAACATTCCTACGTTTTGACCATGGGACTGAAATGTTAAGTCATTAGTAAGCAAATAAAAGCGTTTTATTTCTGAGGAACAGCTTCGAATGATATTAGAACTAAACTAAATAGAAGGTTGCCAAAAAATTACCAATTTTTATTGATGAATTTTCGAAGACCGTGTAATTCAGCGGATTTCTGATAGCAAAAATATGCTGCAACAATTTTAACTGCGTTTTAATACCAAAACCATTTTTGTCACTTGAAAGGGCGAGCAGAAATTTGAAGTAAAAAACCAGTTCAGAATGCTAATTTCAAAACTTTCTAAAGAAAATAGGTCTTTCATAGCTGTCTAATCAAAAATTCTTCGTGTTAGTAAATAAGTGCGACAAACTTTAGTGGGATATTCTGCATGAAAAATAGTGACAGTTCATTATATATACAAGGTGGTGCTTTTGAAAGAAACGGATCATAGGTTAATGGATTTGGTACAAAATGAAGCTGAATTTCACGTTGTTTTCAAAAATTTTTAAATAAAAATAAAATGTAAGTTTTGGGGCGAAAAAGAAATACATAGTATTAGGTTGTTGAAACAATCAACATTCCTACGTTTTGACTACAAGGCTGAAACGAAAGTCATTAATAACGCAAATACAAAAGCTTTATTTCTAAGGAGCAGCTTAATGAAATATTTAGAAACTTAAACTAAACAAAATGTTACAAAAAAATGGACTAATTTTTATTGATGAATTTTCAAAAAATACCGTGCCAATCCAGCTGGATTTCTGATAGTCGAAAGCTATGCAAAAAGAATATTTAGCTGCGTTTTAATACCTAAACCATTTTTGTCACTTGAAATTAGCGAGCAGAAATTTGAAAAAAATCAGTTCAGAATGCTAATTTCAAAACTCTAAAAAAATGGGTGTTTCATAGCTTCTAATTCAAAACTCTTCTTGTAAGTAAAAACTAGCGCGACCAAACTTTTAGGGGTCATTCTGCATGAAGAATAGTGACAGTTCATTATATATACAGAGTGGTGCTTTTGAAAACGGGTCATAGGTTAATGGTTTTGGTAGCAAACATGAACTGAATTTCACGGTGTTCTCAAAAATTTGTAAATAAAAATAAAAAGTAAGTTTTGATAATGAAAAAAAATAAGTAACAACAAACAACTAAAACTCCTCTCCCCTCCCTCCTTGGGTTGTTTATCAACAATCAACATTCCCATCGTCTTGATAACAATGCTAAAACGAAAGTCATTAATAAGCAAATAAAAGCTTTATTTCTAAGGAACAGCTTCCGAATGATATTAGAACTAAATCTAAATAGAAATGTTACAAAAAATTACTAATTTTTATTGATGAATTTTTCAAATTAGACCGTTAGATAATTCAGCTTCGATTTAAATAGCGAGCGCTATGAGCAATAATTTTAACTGCAGTTTAATACTAAAACCATTTTTGGTCACTGCAGAAGAAGCGAGCAAAATTTGAAAAACCAGTTCAGAATGCTAAATTCATGAAAACCCGTTTTCAAAAAGCAATAACTGTAAGTATAAATGCAAATGCTTAGTTTTTGAACAGACACGTGGTGTTAAAAATTTTTCTTAAAAACTGACGATTTGTTTATTTATTAAACCGGTCGAGATATTTAACTGAAATATGGTGGGTTATAAGAAGCAGTTATTGCGCATTTTTGATATAAGAAATTTTCATGTTCAATAGGATCATTGACGCACATCGGATTAATGAAGTCAATTTTTTAAAATAAAAATTATACGCCACTGAATATCCAATCTAATAAATCATTTTTGAATTTTCGTTTAGTTTGTCGCACTTATTTAATAACATCCTGTTTATAAAAAACTGGAATAGAAATGCTTTTACTGAAATGAATTCAGAAATATATAGAGTTAATTTCTTCTAATTGCAGAATTGAAATTTGCTTAGAACCTAGTACAATTGCAAAAGTCAAGTCTCTGTAGATAGTTTTTCAATTAATATTTCTGGAGAAAGAAAAAAGATAAGGACTTGTGGTTTTGCACTCGTTCGATTCAGTTTTTTAATCCTATTATATGTATATTTTAAATTATTGTGCCAAAATCACAAAATGCTTATATATAATTTTTAATGCGCCATCTTAGCGAGCGTGATGAAAACGACCAATAGATTTTTTTCTAATGCATCTGTTAAAACAGAAATATACTCTAAAACAAAACTAATTTTGACTTTTATGTTGAAGCGTTTTCAAGATATTAATTTTTTACTAAATCGATTTTTATTTTAGCCCCACACTCTTTGTTTAAAGAGATACAATGTTTTTTTCATTTGACGTGACCAATACGCCTTCTAGCGGCTATTGTCAGAACTTCTAAATAATTCCAGCATATTTATCTTGCCACTTTTATTATAGGTTTTTAATTCTGAGTTGTTTCTGCTTATTGGTTTCCGAGATACAGCCTACACTTCGCTTATTTGGACATCCAGTACAGGGGATTCAATTTAAAAAAATGTAACTTTGATTATAAATCACCCTGTATATAACAATTGCATTTGTATTGAAAAATATTTTTAGATTGTAGCCTTTAAGATCCTACACCTAATGCATTTTAAAAATTGTGTGTAAATTAAGCCACAATCTTCCCTATATGCTAATGACCCACCCTGTGCAGTACTCTAGGATAAAAGTCTATGTAAATGACAAACACCTACAAAGACTGTTCTGCAATTGAAATCAATAATATACAATTTCAACATTTACAATATTTAATTACATAAACAGTTCCTTAAAAAACCGGTACTGCTATTGCAATAGAAATTGTAATCTGGAACAAAATAAGGTTACCAATGTTTTAAAGTGACGATTAATTAAATGAGAAGTTGGTACAAAAGTACTTTAATAATAACATATTCTATAATAGTCTATTGTATTATTCTATTGTATGTTTCATACACATATCCGAACTTACATTATTAGTTATTATAAATAACATGTAATTTTTCGTCAAAGTGGACCTTGATGAAATTCATTAAAAGCTACTTTAAATGCATAAAAACGGATGTGTTGAAATTAAATCGTCAGAATTGACAAATGTACGTCCTAAGCTAAGATACACCTGTTACATCTTGCTTTGACGATCATAGCAGAATGTACTATGAGGAAAATTTTTCACGGGTTACAATACGTAAATATAAACAATAATAATGAATTTATTTAACGTTCAGTCAATTGAAAGTGCTATTCCACAATCAGCGTTTGCTAAATTAAATATTCTATCTTTACAACAAATTTAGGTGAGTGAACTCATTTCTGATGGAATAGGGCTTTTTATACAGCCTGACCGTGTATTAGACGGACTTATGTATTGCCTTTAAAGATAAATATTTTTCAAAATTGGATTTGACCATTTTTTGAGGATACGAAGTGGTTATAATTTAACAATATTTTAATTATACAGGGTGTCCCACTTTCTTCAGGACACCTGTTAACTTTGACATTTTAAAGAGAAACAAATATTTTTATTTTTTGTTCTGAATCTACAAAAAAAAATCCACATACTATTTGTTGCCAGATTGATGAATAAATTACAATTCTCTACAATTTTGTTGCTATCCGTATTCGTTACCAAAAACCAATTGCTGGAATCATTGAAACACGTATTGTATCGAAACCAATTGTTCCAAAAATTAAGTAGAAGATGAAATGGGAACGTTAAAAGTTTATTGTTATAACGGCTGTGTTAGTAATTATCTAATCTATTTACGCAATTTTAGAATGTATCTTGGTATTTTTAGTAATAATAAGTAATATTTTGACAGAAGTTTTAGTATGATTTATTCCATCGGAAAATGGAAGGGAAGTTCTTTATTAATTATTCATACTTATAAAGCTGATAATCTAGACCATAAACGATATCCCCTAACTAACATTCAAAAGAACTACAACTATAAGAAAAATAGTAGGAAACATGTTTGTACTGAAGAGAGGATATGCAATTTGACATCGTTATCGTTATCAGCAGTTGAGAATCCTACCATTGTAGTATGACAAATAACAGGATAACATAGGATCATTAAATACCCTGTAAATAAGGTGTTACAAAAAAACAAATTCCATCCTTATCGCCGTACAACACCATATCAATATCTGACAAAAACATATATTGAATTCTGACACGTTTACTAGTTTCTGGTGTAATTTAGAATAAAAAATAAAAATGTCAAAGTTGACAATTGGTCCATGAAAGTAAGACACCCAGTATAATTGATAATAATTTTTAGATGGTAGCTACTAAAGAACCTAAAAGAATAGCAAAAATGATTTTGAATAAATCTTCTTTTTAAAGGCAATATCAAAGGTCCACTACTACACATTATGTATTAATTTTATTCTAGCCAAGTCTGTTTGGAAATATCACAAATTCAATAAATCAAGGGTCGCAATATTTAACGCAAACAACGGCTAATGTTAATGCTATCAACAACGCTCCGATCAAGAAGGACATATGAACAATGGTGTCTTATCACAAAATGAAAAGTAAAAAAGTACAGTGGAATGGAATTCAGATAACATATGTGCAGTCAAACTTAAAGCTTGGATATACAGAGTGATTTGAGAGGAAATGTAAATATTTTAAAGACATGTCCAGGAAGTTTAAATAAGCAAAATAAGTTCATATGTTCAAATTCGATTTTCATTTATTTCAGAGGTAATTAGGTTTTTATTTTTAAAAGTTAAACAAGTTATATTTGACAACGTAGACGTAAATGCCAATTTGAAACAAAATATTAATTAGCTGTCAAAAAAGTAATAGTTGATTTACGAAATTATGAAAATGCCTCATAGTTTCAATCATAGCGAATATGCAGATACGGTGTTTGTTTATAGATTCGTTAAGTAGATATGCCGCTTACTGATACTTTCTAAGTATAACAAACTGAAGCTTCGCTTAGAGACATTCGTTTTTAATTTTTCGTTCGTGTTTAGTTAATATATTTTAATTGTCATCAATTGTCTATTTGTAATTACATTTTTGTGATGTTAGAACTAAATAAATATTCGTTATGTTTTTCAATTATTTTGCAATAAGATTAATTTTATTGAAGACATTTAGCTTCACTTTCTGTTTAGGTAGGGCGTATGTATCTACACTACTCCTATATCACTGGTAGAAGAGTATCGTAAAACAACAACAACTGTCACTTTTTATGACATTTACATTTTTTTACATTTAAATAGGAATCAACAGACATCTTTAATTCATTTCGCAAAAAAATACATTTACAAATTTTGCTTAGCACGGCAGTATAGTCAAATGTATTGCATTTAGTAAATTAGCTCCCCATACAGGTTAATATGATCATTCATGTGTATTATTCACGCTGCTCTGAGAAGCAAGTTGCGAAATCGCTCTATTGCATGAGTTTTAAAACTGAAATTTTGTTCAAATAGGGAAAAAATAAAATTTAATTTTACAAAAAATGGTTCAAATAAAAGTGATAGATAATAAAATTTCCAACTACTTGGTAATTTTGCTGTAATTAAGCATTGGATAAAAAACTTGTTTAAACCAAACATGTATATAATTATAATAGAAACGGGTTTTATTTTAGATATCGTGTTTACACACAAACGGCAGACCGCCTTTTTGGACAATTTATTTTTTTCATTGTGAGGTACTAACTCTAATTTGTCGGAAAAGAATGAAAAAAAGGGGTGGTAAAGTTTTCAGTTTGAAATCCTCGTATAACTCCCCATCTTAATTATAATATATGGAGTAAATAGTTATAATACATATAATAAAATCTTGCAAATATAATGTAAGTTAGTGAGATTTTCGAGGTAAAGTTGCCAACCCACTAGTTTTGCTTTGGAGGCCTAAGCTTCCTTCTGTAGGTTAATTGATGTTGATCTAACAGCAGCGTTGCTATGGATTATCCATTCACCCCCATCTCCGAACGTAAAACACGACGAACAAAAGTTGCTGAAGAAGTTCTCCTTCAACTGGATGAAAATCCCCGGATCAGTATCAGCAAACTGTTTGCCATTATAAGACAATCAAAACATCCGTAGTAACCACCATGCATAAAAATGGACTTGCATCTATCCCACTTACAAAAAGTTTAGAACCTGCTTCCTAACGATCCTGTACAAAGGATAGAGTTTTGTCAGTCGTTCTGAAAGCCATTTCCACATTGGCTTTCTGTCAATGTCTGGGGTGGCTTGATTAGGGGTCAATTAGCTTTGCATTGAAGTCCAAGGTTGTCATTTTGAAAATTGTTTAAATTAATACTGTTATGTTTTATAAAATTGTTTTTCATTAAATCAGCTTACTGATTAATTCCAAAATGATGGTGTATGTGTTTGGATAAGACGCTTGACCTAGTAGGATTGGAAACTTTTACCTTCGATATCTCGCTAATGGTGCAAAATTTGAAAAAAAAAGAATTATTTTGGCTTAAAATTTTGCATAGAATCAGTTTTTGAAGTTTGGCACATTCCTCCTTAAACACCTTGTATATTTAAAAATAAAAGAATAGATTCTGACAGAGAAAACGAAATTCTTTTAACACCTTCTAACACAAAAAAAGCTGCAGAAGTCGCTCATTAAACTTGTTACCGTCACGTATAGACGGCGTATAAATCATTCATGCATTGGAGAAAGGAAATAGTATATTAAAGAACTAGTTTCAGAAGACGCATTTTATAAAACGAGTACGAGTCACTAAAATGCCTTCTGAAACGAATTCTTTATACTATTTTTTCTATTTTGGGCTTTTCAGATTGATTTTAAAATAAATTTTGCGAGTTTTTAATTTTAGGGAATTTTTAAGTGTAATTGCTAAGGTGGCAATATTTTCATTAAACTTTGGTTTAAATGCTAGTTTAAGTTTAATTAGTGAATTTATCATATGTTTCATTACAAAAAAATTGGTGGAAATAAAAATAAGTAGATAAATAAATCTACTGAACATTAATTATAATTTAAATTAATGCACACCGAACGTAATGACAGCTTGGACGTTATCAGTGTTACCACCGTTCGGAATAAAAATTGTTCTATTTCTATAAAAGAACTCAAATTTCTATAAAAGAACTCATTTGGGTGCTTTTATAGCTCTGTAAGCAAACCAAAATAGAAAAATTCCTTTTCGGAATCAGTATTGTTAGTGTATTTTAAACTATCCAAAGCTTAAAAGTACTGTGAACATTTATCAAGGAATTAACATTGAAAACTATGTGAAACTGAAACCACTACTAAAACGAAACTCTGGCCCAAGAAAGCTAGTACTTTTTCTCCCGATAATACTCTATGAAAATTTATGATTGAATTGAAAGAAGGCCCACTACGTGGATTTAGATAACCAACATTAATTACAAAGAGATAACTAATTGCCAAGAATCATAAATTTTATTTTATTTTTGAAGTGAAAGATGGTATTCCATAAGGATCAATATTAAAACCGCTGCTTTTTGTAATATAACTATTTCAACGATCTTCCGTTTAAAATTAAAACTTATAAAATTATCTTGTACGCAATCGGTACCTATCAAATAATTCAAAAAATGCATTAACAACAGTGAAATGTACTCCGTGAAAATTAAAGATTTGAAAGATCTTGGATCAGATGGGAAAAGACATTGCTATATATTTGCAACTGAACACAATGCATAATTTTTTATTTCTTACTAAAATATATTTGTATTGCATTGCTAAATTGCAAGATATGCCTTCATATCAGGGTCAAGCGGAGTCAACATTAGAAGCAAATGGGAAAATAGTGTCACTGAATTTTTTGAACTATAGGAGTAATTACAATTTGTTTTTGCTTATGTCATAAGTTTCCAAAGCATTCTTGTATGTGTAGTACACTGGAATTGCAATCTTCCTCTTATGATGGTTGTTGTAAATAGCTCTTGTTATTATAGACGGTTTTCACCTTTTTCTCGGCGAACCAAATGATGGACCGCAATTTTCTAATGCAAAACTTATAATGAAACAAAGTTCTGCATAACATGTATGCCGCTCAAAATGTTATTAAAATTTTTCACGAATGGAAAACCTTAATTTTCTAAATTCTAAGTATAAGGGCTACAATTTTTTCTTGTTTCTAATGTTAACTCCGCTTTATCGTATATCGAGGCATATCTTGCGGCTTAGCAATGCAATTCAATAATATTATGGTAATAAATAAACATGCATTGTATACAGCAGTAGTAATCGTATAAAATTGACGTCATTAGATTACAATGGCATTGAAATAATAAAACAAATTTATACACGTCAGAACACCTTTGTAACGACTAATATTTTGATAACATTTTGACCTTTTGTGTCACTTTCTTCTTTTAATTGTTATCGACGTTCTTCATAAAATTATAAAAAATGAAATCATTTATGTTTTTTTATTTAATAGTTAAATCAAATCAAATGGAATTCACCTTGCTAATAATTGTCCAGTTTTAATGTTCATTTTTTTGACTTTTTTTCTGTAAATTAACTTCTAACGCACGATAATTACTTAACAAATGTGCTTCAAAGTTATAATTGTTTTGAAAAGTAAGTTTGCGATTCATAACATTCTGACGTCTTTTGAAACATGAATGTTACTACAAAATAAACCATCTAGCAACAAAGTTCTTAAAAAAATCGCGATTTACCTTATTTTTTTCCAAGTGCCTTACTACTTAATTTTTATGATAAGAATTACCAACTTTTAAGTTTTTGCACTAATTTAAGAATACCTTGTATTTTTAATCTTCGTATTACAAAAAAAAAATCAGAAGCTAGAATTTTGCAATATAACGACGAAAATAATGATATTTACATTAATAGACGGTAGGCTCTAAGCGAAGAACCAATTTTAAAAAGACAATTTAGAATTTTCAAGAATGATATGAAAACAGTATTAATAATGAGAAATGCGGTGTGATACAAGATGAAAAATATAATTTTTTTTAACCAATTACTAATTAAAAATAACAAACATTATGAACAGCACATGAAAAAATATTACACGTTATCGCTGTCAAGATAAGATTAAACCAACATTTAAATATTATCGATAAGAAAACAACGTTCTATTCTTTATCGACAGTGAGTGAGTAACATATTTATTATTAATAAGAATACAACATTCTATTCTTATGGTCAGTGAGTAATAATTTATTATTAATAAGAGAAGAACATTCTATTCTTATCGACAGTGAGTAAGTAATAATTGATTATTTTATCAGATAATAATCTATATACACTAAAAAAAGTCCTTCAAGGTTTCAATTACAACTTACTGAGTTGTTTGTACAGGGTGGACCGATTTCGATAGGATTGCAGGGTATTTCGGCAACTATTACTGTTCACGTAGCATTAGACCAACTTTTTGAGATAAATTAAACAGCGAAAACAAAAATTAGTTTTGTTTTGACAGATGTGCTGTGTTTCATTGTTTTAAATTATTGCATCGCCTACTTACAAAAGAGTAAACTAACAAATTCGCTTGTAATTCCGTAATTTCATAAAAAAGAACCTTTATAAACTATATATTGTTTAAAAGCTTACAAAATAAGGATTTTAATGAAGTCAAAGTCAACTATGGTTTTCATTTAAAAATAACTAAGTTTATGTGGCACCTCGATTATTGGTGACCAAAGTTAAAATTGACGACTCCATTTGATTCTACGCTAAAAACTGCATAAGAAAGTTTTTTACACTTTTCTGAATTTTTTATCAACATATGATATATGGAACCCTATCGATATTCGGAAAAATTTAGTTTTGGTTTCTGCATCAAAAATGAAAATAGATAGCAAATTTTTGTATTCGCTGTTTAATTTGTCTCAAAAAGTTGGCCTAATGCTACGTGAACAGTTTTGCTCTAACAGTAATAGTTACCGAAATACCCTGCAATCTCATCGAAATCGGTCCACCCAGTACATCCCACCTCCACCTAGCAAATTTTTTTTTAGAGTACACAGATTATTAAACAAATTTTGGAGAAAACTTATCTATTATTTTATCAGATTTAGACAAATGCACCAAAAAAGATGACACCTAACGATCGCCATACTTGCATTTTCGTGCAAGAAATATTACGTTTCCCAGAACTTTGGTGTGGCGATTTTCTTGCTTGTTTCTGGTCTAATAACTCAAACAAATTAAAAAAAGATGAACTTGCACCCATCTTTTCAAAAATCTAAATTTTGATACTGTTTGACATTGTTTTAGTTGTTCTAAACATTATTTCAAAAGAACAAATCCATAACTCAAATTGTAAGTTCAACAATTAAAAAAACAATTTTTGATCTAGCAGCCCTTATTTTAAATATGAAAAATTTTTGATACTCGGATCATCATGATCTCGGAGAGTAATTCACTGTAAATTTTGTTTTTCCTGGAATACTCAGAAGAACCGTAATTAAGAGCAACTTTTTTCAATTGAAACCTCTTAATTAATGCAGTTTTAGACAAAAAACCAATTCAGATTTTTTAAAAACAGATGCCAGCTCAATAATTGTGTGTCTAATTTGTGAACCTATAATTTAAGTTAAAGATTTGTTTTTTTAAACAATGTTTAGAACAAATAAAACAGTATAAATCCAAATTTTCCACATTTCAAAAAAGAAATACTAGCTCAAAAATAAGTTGTGACCCTATAATTTCAGTTATAGATTTGTTCTTTTGGAATAAAGTTCAGAATAACTAAAACAATGAAGAACAGTATAAAAATTTTAAATTTTTTAAAAAGGGTTGCCAGTTAAAAGTTTTTTTTTTTTAAATTTGCGTGCTTTTACATTAAGTTATGAATTTATTTTTTTTTTCTGAACAATGGTATGAACAACTAGAACATTGTAGAACAATATTAAATCTTTCAATATTTGCAAAAAGGGGTGCTAACTCAAACATCGTTTTTTTAATTTGTGAGCCTATAATTTGACTTAAAAGTGGGACTTTTGTTTTTTTTTTGGAACAATGTAGTACAAAGTGAGATTAAGCAGTAACAACTTTTAAAATTAAAAATTTTGAGAAACTTCACGGACGAAAATTTTGCACATGTAGAAATTTTAATTTAAAATAATTATAAATAGCCATCAGCAAATTAGGTATACACTTTTAAAATGTTATTATTACAAGCGTAAGTAAATAAAAATAATAAGAAAAAATAAAATACTTGTTGAAATCTCACCTTTTAATACCACTGCACTGCACAAATCAGATCAGATGAAATTAAAAAATTTACTATGAATTTGACTTTACAAGTTAGCAAATGCAACATACAACTTCACAAGCAATCTACACTGCACTTGTGTATTATACCAAGCAAAACATATAGTGCATAAGACAAGGTATGAATCACACGACCAAAGTGAGTTATCCCTCGTACGATTATTGGTCCTCGAGAATTAACTCCGCCCTTTAGTCCCCTGTTACTTAATATATAATTATTTTTAACCAATCAATCAAAACGAACATTTAATTCGTATGACCTTTGGAAAAAGAACTAACCCTAGTGTGACCGATCAAAACATTATTTTCAAATTGTTTTGTTTTTTATGTACAGTCGGGGACTTTTAAAAAAGCCTATTTCCAAGGCATTTTAAAAGTAGACATTAAGTTTGGGCATCCTTTAATTCTATTTAATTTATATATTCGATAATTTATTTTATTTTACAAAAAAACTATTCCGTGCTTAAGATTTGAACACACTTGGGCACTTAGGTGTAAGCTCAAAACTCAACCCATTTTTAGATTTTAATATAAACTTATACAGCGGACAATTTTAAGTTTTATTTTTCTAGTAGTAGCAATACCGTCGGAGACAAAAAACCGATTAATCGTTTATACAAAAAATGGATTAACCGACAAAATCGATTAATCTTAACTTTTTGAAAATCGTTAATTAAAATCGGTTTTAAAATTCGTATAAAAAACGATTTTTATAATCGATTTGGAAAATCGGTTGTTAAAATCGACTTTAGCAATCGGTTTTTAAGACCGTTTTCTAAATCGATTTTTAAAAACGTTTCTTAGAATCGACTGTTAAACATTTATTTTAAAAGAAATTATACACAGGGTATATTTGCAAAAAGGGGTGTTAACTTAAAAGCGGTTATTTTATTTATTTTTTGGAACAATGTAGTACAAAGTGAGATCAGGCAGTAACAACTATTAAAATTAAAAATTTTGAGAAATAAGGCACTAACTTCATGGACGTGATATACTTTGAAAAAATTTAAATAATTATATAGTGGTACTGGCGAATGAAAGCAATTAATTTAAAAAGTCTAATCCCTAACTGACATAAAAAAATCAAATACTTGTTAAAATCTTACCTTTTTTTATAGTATAAAATAGTATTGTCTTAATTTTTAATACCACTGCACTGCACAGATCAGATCAGATAAAATTCAAAAATTTACTGTGGATTTGCCTTTACAAGTTAGCAAATGCAACATGCAACTTCACAAGCAATCCGCACTGCACTTATGTATTATACCAAGCAAGAAATATAGTGCATAAAACAAGGTATGAATCACACGACCAACGTGAGTTATCCCTCGTACGATTATTGGTCCTCGAGAATTAACTCCGCCCTTTAGTCCCCTGTTACTTAATATATAATTATTTTCAACCAATCAATCCAAACGAACATTTAATTCCGTATGACCTTTGGAAAAAGAACTAACCCTAGTGTGACCGATCAAAACATTATTTTCAAATTGTTTTGTTTTTATGTACAATCGGGGACTTTAAAAAAGCCCATCTCCGAGGCGTTTTAAAAGTAGATATTAAGTTTGGGCATCCTTTAATCTATTTAATTTATATATCGACTTTAGCAATCGGTTTTTAAGACCTTTTCTAAATTAATTTTTAAAACGTTTTTTAAAATCGATTTTTAAAATCGTTTCTTAAAATCGATTGTTAAACATTTATTTTAAAAGAAATTATATACAGGGTGAGTCACGACCGCGGTAAAGTAATCTTATGGCTAAGCGGAATATATTTCGTAAATACTTTTGCAGCATGCAGAAGTAGGTCAATTAGGGGTGCATTCTAAAAATATTTTCCAAGATAAAAGGTGATCTGCACAAAAATGGTATACCATAGTTATATTTTTTTTTTTATGGAACACTATGTATTTAAACACGATTTTGGATTGTAGAGAAATAAACCAGACTTTTATAAAAGTTTCCTATACCTAAACCCTCAGGTTTTTGAGCTAGTTAACACTATTTAAAAATACAAGGTTTTAGAAAAACTCAGTGCCCAAAAAGCAAATTAATTTTAACAGATTCTACTTTTGACGTTAGATGGTAAACTGTTTACCAAATCGGTCAACTTCTTTACAAACACAAGAAGTTATACAGAGTGTCCACAATATGTGGCTTTATTGTTAACACATTGAAATAATAATATCGTGCTTATTTCAAATAGAGCACCTTGTATTTTATAAGCTCATCTAATAGTAGATTTAAATCTCTTTCAAATCGTATTAGGGTTCCCTATACCTAACTTGTTTGAATTTGATGTTATTTACATATTCTTACAACTACACCCGGTTCAACAATAAAAAATGTTTAATTCGGTTGTCAACCTTCTTTTATTAGCAATTCTTTATTTTATTATTGAAAGTAGTAAAGTCCATAATTCAATGGTACTCTATACAAGAACGAATTGATACGGTGCTTATTATTGGAGAATGTTTTCAAAATTGTTTTCTGCGACTCGACGTTATGCGGAGAAGTTGCCGGACCGTGTACAACCCCACACAAAGAAATTTCAAAAATTATAGCAAATATTTTGCGCCACAGATAGTGTAGCTTACCAAAAACGTGAAAACCCAAAAACCGTTACGAATAATGAAGACAATGAGCTGTTTGTAATATGATCAGTTATTGAAAATGCAAATACGTCCACCTGAGCAATCGCAAGAGAATCTGGTATTAATCAGTCTAGTGTGACCAGTATCTTAAGAAAACAAAAATATCATCCTTTTCATATCCAACTTCACCAAAGTTTATTCGAAACGGATTTTCAAAAAAGAATTAATTTTTGCTTGTGGGTGCTAAAAATAGTTAGCATTGTAGTTAATTTTTTTGTTCAGTGACGAGCCTACTTTTCATAACAATGGTTTAGTTTACCGTCATAATTTTCACTATTATGGCTACAGAAAATAAACATTTATTTCATTCTGTTAATCGTCAAAATCGCTGGAGTTTAAATGTATTTGGTGCAATAACTAAAGGTTATGTAATTAATCCATATTTTTTGATGGTCATTTAAATGGTAGTAAATTTTACAATTTTTAAGAGGAGACTTTTGAACATTATTAGAAAACGTACCTTTAAATGTTACAGTGAGACGGTATCCTTGCACATTTTTCAAGACCCGTGAGGAACTATTTAAATAGAATGTGTACAAATAAGTGTATGGGAATAGGTGGGCCAGTTAATTAGCCATCAAGAAGTCCAGATGCAACCTCTATGGATTTTTTTATGGGGTTACATTAGAAGTGTAGTGTACAAAACCAATCCAACTACTGCTGAAACTATGAAAAAACAAATCCAAACTGCCTGTAGGATTACAATTAGTTAATTCTAATTTGTTTCAATTGTGTATAGTTACTTAACGATATTCAGATGTTCATAATAAATAAAATAGTTGGTTTTTTGTCAAATAGTGGAGTCGTTTTTCTAGTGTCATAAACTCTTAAATAAAAAGAGAATCTTTAATTGTAGTGATCACATGCGATTAAACGGATAGTGAAGTACGCGAGTGGTTCATTCGGATTAGTCTTACTGTTATAATTGGAGGTCCCACCGAGATCGCTGTGTTTTCCTTATTTTGAAGTCTATAATCGAAGAAAGTATTTAATATAATAGATAAACTAGAAAAGGCACGAAGACCACTTCGAAGACAATTTGATAAAGAATATACTGAGTTGGTAAATTTGTTAGTCGCTGATCTTGTTGACCAAAAGAAAGTAGCGGTTTGTTATTCGGTGTTTCAACAAACGTTTGCAAATATGAAAAAGGTTGACTGTAATGTAAAGACACAACTTCTGGATACCAACAAAACAGATGCGAAAATTGACGATGAATATGAAAAGATGGCTGAATATTCAAAGAAATACATTAAGTATTGTCATGAAACTCACCACGCAAACTCCTGTACGGCCAATAAGTCCTTGAAGTATTGAACGTCGAGTAGGAAAAAAGAAGAGTTACCGTTTGCCAAAAGTGGAACTGAAGAAGTTTGGTGGCGATCTTAAAGACTGGTTAGGATTCTGGGAACAATTCCGAAAGATTGATGAGGACGAGGATCTTCAATGACTTGTACAAGTTTTAATATTTAGTCCAAGTGATGGAAATTAAATCAGAAGCTGAAGAAATTGTAGGTAGTTATCAACAAACAGCCGAAAATTACCCTCAAGTAGTGAGTGCTTTAAAAGAAAGATACGATAGAGATGATTTACAACTTCAAGTGTATGTACGAGAGCTTTTAATGATGGTAATAAACAATGTAAAAACAAAGAAAATTTATCACTTTTCACAATGTATGTTTGCCTAGGGTCCCATTTAAGATCTTTACACTCTCTGAATTTTAGCAAATCAAGATCCAGCAACATGGATATTTCCGCTTGTAGAATCTAGCTCGTGTGTTTGGCAAAGAAGTTATTTGCTCAAAGAAGATGCGCCAAAACAAAAAAAATTTGATCTAAATTCATCTGAAGCAAAGAAAAAACTGAGTCAAGTTAATTAAAAAATAAAACATACACCAGTTACAGGAGCAGAACTATTTTATGGTCAAGCCACGGATTACTTGTTTTGCGGAAAAAATCATCAATCGTCAGAATGTCAAAGAGCAAGTCATCTTTCACTAGAAGAAAAAAAGAATACTGTTCGAGACAAAATATTACTTGCAGTAGTGATATCTAATTAAAGACAGCTGTGGTTTACGGAAGCAGCAAAGGAAATAATTAAAGAAAAATAAGAGTGAATGTGGAGATAAAAGATGCATATATGGTAGGTAAAGGGAAGGAAACAGTGCGATAGTGGTGAAGTTAGGAAGCTGGGAGGAGAAAAGGCAAGTAATGAGAGAAAAGAGTAAGTTAAGAGGAACGAAAGTGTATATAGATGATGATCTAACAAGGAAAGAAAGAGAAATGCAAGAGGAAATAAGAAAGGAAGCTAGAATACAGGAAAAAGAAGGCAGGAGAGTGAGAGTGGGATATGGAAAGGTATGGATTGATGGTGTGGAGCACAGATGGGGATGGAAGGAAGGAAAATTAAAGAAGTGGAGTCCAAAAACTAGAAAAAATAAGGGAGGGAGGGGGTGAGAAAGATAAGGAACAGGAGTGCAGAAAAAGGAGGGCGGAAATAAAATAAAATACTATTTTGGAATGTGGCTGGTATGAAGAACAAAGGTAGAGGGTTTTGGAGGTATATAAGAAAATTTAAAATGGTTGGGTTGACTGAAACATGGATAGAAGAAAAGATTGGGAACAATGGAAAGATAGGATGCCGGAGGAATTTGAATGGACAATACAATACGCGGAAAGGAAAGAAAGAAGAGGAAGGGCAAAAGGAGGAATAATTGTAGGGTGAGAAAAGAATGGGAAATAGTGGGGAAAAACCGGCGGAAAATGTAGAAGGGCTAATAAAACAAATATAAGGACAGAGAAGGGTGATAGTTACGAAGTAATTACGGTGTACGGGAGGAGAATGGAGGAAACAAGGAAAAAATAGAAAATGTATTAAAGGAAAGGGAAGAGGAAGAAAAGATAATAATAGGGGAGACTTTAACGCAAGAATAGGAGAGGAAGGTGGAATGATGATAGATGGAGAAGTAAAAAGAGAAATTCAAAAGACAAGAAAATAAATGGGCAAGGAAAAAAATTGATTGAATTTTGTAAGGAAAGAGGATGGACAGTGTTGAATGGCAACATGGAAGAAGAAGGAATAGGGGAATACACGTTTATAGGAGGTAGGGGAGAGTCGGTGATTGACTACGTGGTGATAAATGAAAAAGTGCTGGAGGACGTACAGGAGTTTAGAATAGGAGAAGGAGAGGAGTCAGATCATCAACCATTGGAACTAACGATAGTGGGGAAGGAGGAGAGAAAAAAGATTTGAAAGATGAAAAAGAGCAACAGTGGGGAAAAAGGAAGATATGGACAAGAGAAAGTATTGAATGGTATAAAAAAACTTGAAGAGAATTGGGAGAGACAAGAGGATATAGAGGACGAAATAAGGATGATAGTAGAGAAAATGGAAGAGGCTACGGTGACTAAAGAGTATAAGAAGAGAGTGGGCGAGTTAGGAAAACGATATGAATGGTGGAATGGAGAGTGTCAGAGGGCAAAGAAGGATATGAGAAGAGGGAGAAGACAATGGAAAAAGGCAAAATAGAGGTAGAAGAGTTTAGAAAGTTAAAGCTGAACCTCAAGGTAGTTTGTGATAAAAGAAAAGAAGAATACAGGAAGATAGTGGAAAAGATACAGAAAAATCATAAATGAAAAGCAAGTATGGGATTTGTTAAAAAGATGCAAAACAGAAAAAAAGAGCAGATATAAGAGTAGAAGCAAAAAATGGGAGGAGCATTGCAAGGAACAATTGAGCGGAATAGAAGATGGGATTGGAGTAGAGGAGCATAAAAATAAATGGAGAGAGAGAGAAGGAGATATAGGAAGAGAGGAAATGGAAGAAGCTATCAGAAAAATTAAGAGAGGAAAGGCAGGAGGCACAGATGGAATTCAGGGAGAGCAGTGGAAATATACAGGAGAAATAATGAGGGAAAAACTGCGGGAGACGATGGAAAGGATATGGAAAGGAGAAGGAGTCCCAAAGCAATGGAAGGAGGCAGTAGTGTGCCCAATATACAAAGGAGGAAACAAAACAGAGCCAAAAGTTACAGACCAGTAAGCTTATTAAATGTAGGGTATAAAGTGTATGGGGAAATTTTAAGAAAAGATTAGTAAAAGAATTAGAAGAAAAAGGTTACTACCAGATTGGCAGGCGGGTTTTAGAAAAGGGAGAGGTACGATAGATAACATCTATATACTCAAACATTTAATCAATAAGCAAATTGAAAAGAAAGGAGGTAAAATGTGGGCAATTTTATAGATGTGAAATCGGCGTTTGATAGGGTAGGAAGAGAAAGTATGTGGAGATATATGAGGAAAAGAGGAATAAGTGAAGGATTAGTAGGAGCAATTGAAGAATGTTATTTGGAAACAACATGTAAGACAAAAGTAAAAGGAGAAATGGGGAATGGGTTCAAAACATTAAGGGACTGAGACAAGGATGTCCAATGAGCCCATGTTTATTTGCGGCGTATATAGGAGACATGGAAGAAGAATTAGAGAAACAGCAAGTGGGGGATAGTAGTGGGAAGGAAAAAGTAAAGGTGTTGGCGTACGCAGACGACATAGTGGCAATAGCAAAGAGTGAGGAAGAAATGAAACAGACTATAAATGGAATAAAAAGTACTTAGAGAAGAAAGGATTGGAGGCAAATGTGGGGAAAACAAAGATCATGGAGTTTAAGAAAAAAAAGGAAGGGATAGGAAAATAAAATGGTGGTGGGGAAGAGAAGAAATAGAAAAAGTTGACAAATACAAATACCTAGGATACGTTATAAGTGCTGACAATAGCAATAGAGACCATATAAAAGAGCTAGAACAGAAAGGAAACAAGATAGTAAGGCAAGTGTGGGGCATAGGAGAAAGAATATTCGGAAAGGATTTAGAGAAAAGAAGATGGCTGTTTGAGAAGATGGTGACAAGTGTTTTGAAATATGGGGCAGAAATATGGGGATGGAAAGAATGGTATGAGCTGGAGAGGATCCAAGAAAAGTATTGAAATGGACATTAGGTTTAGAAAGAGAAACACCAGGATACATAGTAGAGGACGAAGTCAAGTTAGAAAAAATAAGGATACAAACCGGGAAAAGGGCGATGAGGTATGAGGAGGGGATAAAAAGTAAGATAGAGAAAGAGATATTAAATGAATGTTGGAAGGAAATAGAAATGCAGAGGGTAAAATTTGGCGAAGAAGAGAGAAAGTTATATTATGAAAGAGGGGGTATGCACGAGAAGAGATAGCAAGAATAAGAAGAGAAGGAAGATCGGTAGAAATGGACATTATAAGAAGGGATTTAGATTTGCAGGCGCAGGAAAGAGCTGGAAAAATAAAAGAAGGAAAGTACAACGTAAATTACTGGGAAATAAGATCAGATGAAAAACCAAAATATTTAACGGGAAGGATTGGATTAAAAGAAAAAGAATTATAGCGAGGTTTAGGGTAGGGAATGAAGAAAGGAAAACAGATATTGGAGAGAGGACATAGATAGAAAGTGTAGGATGTGGGGAAGCGTGGGAGAACTTATATCACATAAGTAGAGAATGCGAGGAAGTGAGAGTGGAAGAGAGAGAACGAAGGGAGTTGCTGGGAGAAAGAGGGGAAGGGATAGAGTGGATGAAAGAAATAATTAAAAGAAGAGAAATAATAGAAAATAGAAAAGAGTCATAAGCAAGGTATAAAGCAAGTCAATGAAGAAGGGATTGATAAGAGGTGCAGTTGGGGAAGAGAAGAGGAGGAAGAGAGGAAGGACCGATTAAATTTATTTATTATGTGTAGAGTGAAAAATAGTTTAGTTCAATTTGTAAGGAAAATCGAATTCTTTGTTTATTTATAAAAACAAATAAAATAAAAAAAATTGACAGCTGTGGTTTGGATTGGATGTGCCGAAGAGGGTGTAAAGAAAAAAGCACGTTTACTTTTTGATGATGGGTGCCAACGCAGTGTTGTGACAAAGAGAATAGCACAAAAATAAAATGTATTCCAGTGAAGAAAAAGGGCGAAGTGTGTTATTTGATGGAACCGTGACAAATTATGAAAAAACTAACATACATTGTATCATACTAAGAAGTATTCTTAACAACAATTGTTCTACTTTAAAGGTTTGAGAGAAACCGGTTTTTTAGAAGGGTTAGTTTTACGGTTTCCTAAAGAAAAATTACTGGAAGAACTAAAAACGATGGGTATTTATGTAACAGATTGTGAAGAAAATTTGTTCTCTTCTCAAGCTATAGACATTGTAATTGGCAGCGAACACTAGAGAAAAATGATAACCGGAAAAACGCATTTTTTTGACAATGGTCTTACAGCTACAGAGACAATTTTTGGGTGGACATTGTCTGGACCGGTTCCAGTAACATCTGCGGCCACTGTGTCAATTTCAATGTTTTTAGGCTAAGAAGAAGTAACAAAATTGTGGAACGTTGAGCTCATTAGGATAGAAGAAATATCTGCAATTTCAGCCAAAAACAAGAAGTAGAAGCTGAGCGAATTTTTTGAAAAGATAAGCAGAGACAAAGAAGGACAGTAGCACTTCCTTGGATTAACGAAGAATTTAAAAGGTTTACCACTAAACAAAAGAATGCATTGAAAAGGTTATATTCTACAACAAGAAAAGTAGAAAAAATTTCAAAATTTAATGACTACACAAAAATGTTTGTTCAGTGGGAAAAGAAGGACTAATTGAATGAATAATGGAAAATATGGAATCTGGACATTTTTTGCCCCATCACACCGTGATCAAGAATAATCTCACTACTCCTGTTTGTCCAGTTTTTGATGCCAGTAATAAGGATGGAAAGTCCCCTAGTTTAAATGAATGTCTCTACAAGGGCACAAATTGCATCGAGTTAATTCCTACTGTCCTCTTGCGTTTTAGGAAAAATTGATTGGTGTTATTGCAGACCTAAGAAATGTTTTCCAGATGATAGGAATCAACGCGGCTGATAGACAATTTCTTAAATTTATATGGTGGTTAAGTGAAGAAAACGAGAACAAATTATTTATCAACATCGTCGTGTAGTTTTTTGGTGTAAACGCTAGCCCGTTCCGTTTAGCTAAAGTAACTCCATTTTATCTTTCCAACGTACTACAAGAAGACAAAGAAGTTGAAAAACTCCTGTCAATCTTTTTATGTGGACAACGCTATTATTTCTGTTGATTCAGTTGAGGAGTATGAAATCTTTCAAAGGACTTCTGTAAAATTATTGTTTACTTACTTTCTCAACTTTATTTTTTTTAAATACAAGCATGATTTTTAAATAATTCTATTCTGACCTTGATAATCAAACACTTATTTTATCGTGACCTAACCGTACAAAAATATAATCAATTGCTGTGCTTATTCAAATTAAATAACAAAAATTATAGTATTTTATTTTTAATTCCAGATTTGTCACCTAATTATTGACGTAAGATTGTTGAATCATGCAAGTGCAAAAAAAACAATATGTTTTTTTGTGTTTATGTATAATTCTGAAACCCACATTTTTTTGTAAAACTTATTCTAACATGAAGTAAATTTTATCAATTACTAAGCTTGTAAAAATTAAATAACGAAAATGATCCGAATTTATTTTTAATTCTAGATCAGTCACCACAACATTGTCACGCGATTATTGAATCATGCATGTGCCAAAAAAAGGCAATATATGTTTTTGAGTACACGTATAATTTTTCAATACGTTTATTCTGTCGCTCACATTTTTATGTAAACCTTAAATATCAAGTACTTATTCTAACATAATGTAAACCTAGATAAATTTTATTTTTTATCATTTGCTAAGCTTGTGAAAATTAAATAACGAAAATTATCGTAATTTATTTTTAATTTAAAATTAGCCACCTCATCATTGACGCTTGATTATTGAATCATGTAGGTGGAAAAAGAAACGATATAATTTGTGATTAAAGACATGAATAATTATTCAAACATTTTATTCTATCGCCCTTTTATTGTAAATTTTAAAAAATCAAAATTATAATTAAAATTAAATAAAGAAAATGATCGTAAATTATGTTTAATTTTGAGTTTATCATTTGACGCACGATTAGTGAATCATGCAGGAGCCAAAAAATCAATATATTTTTTGAGTACATGTATAATTTTTAAATAATTTTACTTCGACGTCCACCTTTTTTCTGTAAACGTTACTAATCATGTGAGGCATGTTCTAGAATACGACAATTTGCCCACCTATTTTTGGAGTGATTCCACAACTGCTTTAGCGTGGATTAAGAAAAGTGACGAATGGAACCCGTATGTTAGTAACCAAGTAAAAAAATTATAGCGTTGACTAAACCTCAACAGTGGAGTTATGTACCCGGTGAGATAAACCCAGCGGACTTACCGTCCAGAGGATGCTCTGCGTAGAAATTGGTTGAGTTGAAATGGTGGGAAGGACCTGTTTGGCTAAAAGACTGGCCAATTTGATGAAGAGAAAGTGTTCAGAGAAAAGAAGAGAACGGTATGAGCAATGCAAAATACAGAATTTTGTAGTACATATTAAACAAAGTTTTCATCATATTTGCGTACTGTTCGAGTGTATGGATGGATATCGTTGGATTTCAAATCTACTCGCGATGAAAAAAGATAGAACGTTTGGCAAGTCTATAAAAGAAATGAAAGCAGCTAAGAGTGCAGTGTTAAGGATCGTGCAGAAAGAGGCTTTTAATTCAAGTTTTAATTTTGAAATATTGCATGTTTTTAAATTAAAAATGATATTTTGAAAGTTAATAGTGCACTAGCAAATCGTGTAGACACCGAAAACTTCAAGTTTCTCATTTTGTTACCAAAAGGTCATCCTTTAGTTCATAGTTTGATTTTTGAAGTGCTCAAGATGTTTTGTCATGCTAGGCCACAATTTGTGTTGGGATATCTGCGAGAAAAGTATTGGATAGTTAAATTTAGATGTACGATCACCAACGTGTTAAAAAAATGTGTAAGATGTCAACGTTTCAATAAAAAACCAATGGATATAAAGCCTGGAACTTTGCCTAAAGGGCGAGTAGCAAGTGGTGAAGTGTTTACAACCACAGGTGTTGATCTTTGTGGACCTATTTATTTTCGAGATGGCAATAAAGCGTGGATCGTTTTGTATACTTGTGCTGTTTACCATTGTGTTTACTTGGATCTAGTGACGTCTTTAGATACAAGCGCATTCATTGGAGACATTGGAACGATTTATATATCAGTGTGGAAGACCGACTACGATCTACTCCGATAATGGAACCAACTTTGTTGGAGCTAACAATTTGTTTAAGAGGTTAAATTAGAAAAAAATTGAAGATGAAAGTAATGTAAAACAAATCAAGTGGATTCGAAACTGTAGTACTGCGAGTTGGTGGAGAGGATTTTTTGAAAGACTTATCGGTTCAGTTAAAGATCTTTTAAGAAAAACACTCTTTCGATCCAAATTAAATTATGAGGAAATGAGGAATATATTAGCAGCCATTCAGTGGACAATAAATGAGCGACCTCTAACCACCGTTAATGAAGATGTTCGTGATTTAAAACCTTTATGTCCTGCAATGTTAATGCGTGGTACACGCAATGCGGTGTTTCCAGAAGGAAGTAAAATAGGCGCAGAACAACTTCAACAACAACGAAAAAAGGTGATTAATATTCAGAAATCTCTCCAGAATCGATTTCGAAATCAGTATTTAAGTAAATTGGTAAGCTATAAGAAGACTAAAAAAGAAGTTATGCAGCGACCGTTTGTTTAAACAGTAAGGTTTTTTACTGTTGAAACGCGTGCAATTATAAGAATATGTAAATAATACCAAACTCAAACGAGTTACGTATAGGGTACCCAAATAAAGTGTGAAGAGAGTTAAATCTACTATAAAATGAGCTCATAAAATACAAGGTGCTCCATTTGAAATAAGCACGATATTACCATTTGAATGTGTTAACAATAAAGCCAAATATCGTGGACACTCGTATAACTTCTTGGGTTTGTAAAGAAGTTAGTCGATTTGGTAAACAGTCTGCCACCTAACGTCAAAAATTGAATCTGTTTTAAAATAATTTGCTTTTTGTGTACTGAATTTTTCTAAAACCTTGTATTTTTAAATAATGTTAAATAGCTCAAGAACCCGAGGGTTTAGGCATACAGAAACTTTATAAAAGTCTGGTTTATTTCTCAACTATAATCAAAAATTCTGTTTAAATACATGGTTTCGTAAGAAAAATATAACTTTGGTACGCCATTTTTTTATAGAAATATTTTTAAAATGCGCCCCTTATTGATCTACATTCCCATGGTGCAAGAAGATTTACAAAATATATTCCGCTTAGCCATAAAGTTACTTTACCGCGGTCGTGACCCTGTATAGTTGTTTATCAAAGTCTGCAGTAAATAATTTTGTCATTTACTTTTATAAACAAGCTGAATGAAATATGGAATTTTTTTATGAAAACATTAGTAAATATGCTCAACTTGAACACATCGCCCACTTCAACGTTTAGACGCAATGCCCTATAGACATATCGATTATAGGACACAACACTCAACTTAAATACATCGCTCAATTGGTTATTGGACATAACGCCCAAGTTGGACACATGGTCCGTTTCGATACTTGGACGCAACGCCCAACTTGGACATATCGCCCACTTTGTTATTCGGACATACCGTCAATCAAAATACATCGCCTATCGACCGTCAAACTCGGCTACGAAACATCATCCGCGGCATTAAATCTTGTGCTATTTTTTGTCTAGTAGGACAAATAACTATTGCGTAACTCGAGAAAACGTGCAAGGTTTGCAACAAATTTTCAAATCGTTAAAACCTTCTTCAATTTTTGTAACAGAATGAAATGAATTGCCTTACAAATTAAACGACTACATGGGGTTCTTCTCACAGTACGTTAATAGACGGTAAGTCTCAGGTTTGTAGTCATAATTGAAGTATCCACTATGTTACATCCGATAAGCAACAATTTGCAACAAAGCGGTCCAACACTTTTTCTGAAAAATTTTAAGTTAAAGAGCAAACTAAGGTAAGGATCGTTGGAGACTTTTGACACAATGTATATAGTGCGAGTCAAAAGCTTTAAGTAAATTCGTTAAAAAAACGGACACATTTTTCTGTTAAAATTTTTTTTTGATTTTTTTGTTTTCCAGCACGTCACCATAACTTTTTTTAAATGGTAACCCTAGTTTTTTTTACTGAAAATGAAAGATCAAGTGGTCCTTTAAATAAAAATGTCAAAATTTCGACAGGTCCCATAAGAAAATTTTATAGAAACACATTTTTCTTTGAAAAAATAATAATTTTTTTCGAAATTAGTTGTTCAAAAATAAAAAAGAACTATTAGCAAACACTTTTTGAATACTAAGTTGTTTATACATTTTAGAAAAACACAGATTACTTTAAGTGTTAAAACTGCTTTTCCTCACTTCTTGACAATAACCTAATCGACTTTGAAATTCTCGAAATATTCTTGAACAACCAATTTCCAAAAAAAGTTATTGTTATTTTAAAAAAAAAATTTTTTCTCGCAAATTTTCTTACGGAACCTGTCAAAATTTTAACATTTCTATTTAAAGGGCCACTCAATACTGAAAAACAAAAAACATCAAAACAAAATTTCAACAGAAAAAGGTGTCTTTTTGAAAAATAAAATCGCCGTGTCGGATGATTTTGCTGAAAATTTATCGAATTTATCGAATTTACTTAAGACTTTGACTCGCACTGTATAATGGCAATATCTAATCGTACACAACAATCCAGCTGTATCGAAATTTTTGGAGGTTAAATGTTAATTTGACATTGCTTTTTTCAGCTTTGAATTATCCAAGTTCTAATACTAAGTATATGTTATTATTATACACAACAAAGTAGGCCATGTGTCCAAGTAGGGCGTTGTGTCCATAAAGGTAATTAGGCGATAAGTCTAAGTTGTGCGTTGTGTCCATAAAGCGAATTGTGTGATGTGTTCAAGTTGGGCGTTGTGTCCATAAAGCTAATTGGGCGATGAGTCAAGTTGTGCGTTGTGTCCATAAAGCAAATTGGGCGATGTGTCCAAATTGGGTGTTGTGCCCATAAAGCAAATTGGACGATGAGTCCAAGTTGATCGTTGTGTCCAATAATCAAAGTAGGCGATGTGTCTATGTCAGATACTGTGACAATGAATTCCTTAGTTTTTATTTTCACTTTTTATATTAACTACAGAAAAAATGAAACGTCATAAAATATACATTTTGTAAGGACTAAATATTATGAATAGAGAGTTTAATGATTTTTTTTTAATAACTTACAATAATTAGTAGGTTAAATTTATTTAAAAATAAGTAATAATCAGTCAACCCAAATAACCATGTTTAGTTTTTGATTTAATTTAAAAGTTATTGCTTGTAGACGTTTTTAAATCAAAATTATTTCTAATTTTATTTTGTAAACATTTCCTAAACAAAATTTTGATTCGATAATTAATCGAGCTATGGTGTTTAATTAGCGATACCTTCAAATATATTCTTTAAAGAAAAAATTAAGTAAGCAACGTAAATTACCTATTTTCTAAAACGTGCTTAGTGTAATGATTCATTCTACAGTCCTTCTATAAGATAACCCCTGCTGAGACTACCTGCTGTTAGAATTGTAAATGATACCCTTAAGCCCGCTTCACAATGTGCAAACTTTTGTTTACAGAAATTGTGGTGTCCAAGTTTTAAATTTCATGAGTGTACTTCTCAGTAGTTGCATCTTTCGGTTGTAAAACTTTTATTTATATTAATTTAAAAATTTAAATTAAAAATAAATATATTGTAGGTGCTTGTTTTAAAGTCAAGCAAATACTGAAAAAAATACATAACCGAAACAGAAAAACTTTGTTAAAAGATTCGAAACCCGATTAAATAGATTCGATGTTTAAAATTTGATGCTTAGATAGTCTTGAAGTATATTAACTTTTGTAGTTCTATGTTTAAAGGATTTAGGCCTAACTTTAATATTTTACGTTACGGTGCGTATTTGAAAGTTTTCATAGAATTAGGTCAAACGTGAACAATTTTAAATTGTAGAAAACGCGGTTCGTTGCGCACGCAAACACGTTCAAAGCAAGCGCGCAACAAGAATACAAAGCTTGTCTACATAAAACCACTGTTAACACTAAAATGAAGCAACTGACAAAAACATACACTGAATTTGAATTGCACTTTACTTCTGCTTTACTTCCCTTACAAATAAGATGTACCTTTAAAACAACCAGTCAACGCCGCTCAATGTAACCTACCTTTGAAAACTGTATATAGTATAAAATTCGATAGGAAAGTCGATAATTATTAGCGCAAATACTCACTAAAATTGAATTAAACTAATAAAAGTAATGATTATTCATCAAAAACAAGTATCTGAATTTCCTTTAATACATAAACCAAAATATCGTGTGTCCCACGGAAAGGTTGACAATGCGTTTTCTATGTTAAATTTAAAATTAATACATATCTTTTTCTTTGCACAATTTGAGCACAATATAGCAACATATGGATAAATGAGAACAAATTGATGTGATAATGTAAGTGTTTAAAGCGTATTTTAATTTAAAAATAATACACATTTTATAATGATTTACGCCAAAAATCCAAGTTTTTTTATTAATTATTCTAAATTTTTAATAAATAAGGTTAATTTATTTTTTAAATTGTTAAATTCAGTTTATAAAATTGTGTTTCGGGTGCCTTCTGGTATGAGTGTAGATGGAACAATTAAGACTCTATGTATTTTATAAAGTGTCGACGTTTCGGTCAGAAGTTGTCTGACACTCTATTGAGCCTATAAGAATTAAGACCCAAAGATCGCTAAATTATTATCAAATTTCTTCATTCTACAGTAAACAAAGTCAGTAAATAAAATTATTAAGTGATTAACGTGTAACAGTTACACATTTGTTAGTTATTTTTTTTAATTTACTCTTGACACAAAGGTCGGTACTTTTTAAAGTACGTGAAGTTTTAATTATTCCATGCGCACTCCTACCAGAAGACCTCAGAAGTTTTGGAAAAAACTGAAACCTAATAAGCGAGGAGTCAGCAATCCTGAAAGCTCTGTGATCGCGTCTTTGAAGATTTTGAATGAAAATGAAAAGTTTACACTTAGACGAATAAAACTGGCTTGGTCGGCGTGGATTTAGGTAATTGGCCGAAAATAGTGATACGTTTAAAATTTTAATTAATTGTTACATTTATTTCACCTACAAATATGCAGCCAACAATAAATTCAAAAATTTTCGTGTTCAGGTATTCTTGACCTTTTAATCAAAAATCACACTTAAAAATTTGAACGCACACTTTAACGAGGCTTTTGCTTAAATATTTTTCTAAAAGAACGGTATAATAAAGTTGTTTAATTAATGTAATCTTTATTCCAAATTACCATTCTTTCTTTAGTGAATTTTGAAAATTTTGTGCCGAAGATTAGTGGAAACTGGTATGTTATCTTATTGTACTAATTTTTTTTTGTTTGTTAATTAGTGATGCTGTTTTAGGCAATTCTGTCCTTTCATTTTGAATTTGATTTCACTTCTTTAATGAAGAGTAGTTTTCGTCAGCATATTTGCAAAAACATACATGTTTTTAAATCATAGCAAAGGCCCAGACATCTGGGTAAGTTAAGCCATAATCACATTTGTTTTTACTATTTTTTTTTGTTAATTTTTAGGCCGTTTCTCTTCTATTACCATTAACTTTGCATATATCAACAAAATCTTAATTTACTCGATTAGTTAACCACCACGTTGAGTATTATTTACGCTGTTTAAGTGTATGTGAATTATCGCATTTAATGTAATAATTTCCTTTTTTTGTTGTTATTTGCATTTCAAAAATTATCTATCAAAATTTTAACCAAATAGATGTGTGTTTTTACGTTGCAAGTAAGTGTTAATTTACCAAAAAGAAAACATACGAATATTCTATTAACGTATTTTATATCTTTGAAATTTTTGTCGATTTACAAGCGCTTGTTCCCCGACTACTTATAATAATCACTATTTCACTTGTTTTAAATCATAAATATACGATTAGTAAATATTTTTTTTTTAACAGCAATTTTATTATACTTAAAAAAACGGAAACTAAATATATTATATTTTGTAAAATAGTTTCTATTTTATTTATATTTTAAATAGATTTTTTTGTGTGTGCAGTAATTTTCTTTTTTTGTATCCATTTGAATCCGGTAGAGTTATATCTTTACGGCCATAATATAATATTGGCTATAGTAAAATTTTTTTTTTTGGATTCTGGCGCCCACGAGCCCCAGCTAGCCGACGACCGTTACAACGAAAAAATTACTTACACTCGTGTAGCAATATGCTTTAAATAAATTATGTATTGTTAAGTAGACATAATGTTTTTAGGTCGTCGGAGTTAATTTGGTGCGAAATTTTATATATTCAGAAAAATACGGCCGACAATTTTTTTTTGCGGAAAGGCTACATATCTATTTGAATTTTGTAATAATATGTAACACGTCTCTGTTATCATGGAAACATTTTCCTCGTTTTTTTTGCATTTTAATAACATATTCAAAAACATTTTATAATGCGAGCTTAAACGGTCGGTTATTTTTTAAATGGTTGAGATTTCTACTATCACATACTTTAGCTGAGTGCCCATTAGAAATATCTGGAGAACTGTGATAGTGAGAAAATCAGAATTTGGTATGCAGACATTTGTGACCAAGATCTATTGTTTTAAAATATTTTCAAAATAGCGTCACTTCCGGAAGTACCGGAAGTTGATGACGACTTGGATTTTTAAAATGTAATGACTATGATTTTATTTTCTTTTATGATTCCAAGTTGAATTTTAGGTCAAATTTATGTAAGGTACTTCTAACCAAAAATGTCAACTTTCGGTGATAAAGATTGTTTTATGTCAAAATTGGCAAAAATCATCTATGTACGAAAAAAATTGTTGCAGTGGAATTTTATTTTAATTTAATTCTATTGTAAGAATAGAAGGATGTTACATCATTCAATATAGAAAAGAATGACCTTTCAACACATGTAATTAAATATGGGGTGCCACATTTGAATAAAATAACCTTTTTGGCATGTTTGTATTGACTTAATTTAATTCACTTTTCACACCACCCTGTAGATAATTATCTAGATTGAGATCGAGGAGGATGAAGTGCAATGTTTTGCCTTTCCACTGGCAGAATTTTGCTATTCCATCTTTGTTAGTTCTACTGCAACAATTTACTTTTAAAACAATATTCTCATATACAGGGTAGTTGCAAACAATGCTACGCTACTAAGTATAAAAAAGTTATAAAATTTTTTTGAAACTTTTGTCGGTTGAGCTTATTTATTTATTTATTGTCTAACAGCAATGCCAATTACAAGACAATTTTACAAGTGAACATAATACTACTAGATTAAAAAGAGATAGAAAAAGTAATTAAATTGAAAAATTATATATAAATGAATACATGGTAATATCTATTACTACCTACTACAAATGTGAAAAAAAACAACACGTTAATTGATTTTATAAATGTTATAAATTCTGACAAGCTACAATTAAGAATGTCTGTTTGGTTGCAGATATTATTATAATTGTTGCACATGTCATATATGGGAGACTTTAATATTACATTAGTTCGAGCCTTTGCGAAATAAAATGTTAATTCTTGCCGAGAATGTAATCGAGGAACATGGAAATGTAATTTTTGCAACAAATACGAACAGTCAACCTTATTATGCATTAATTTAAAAAGAAAAATCAAACTGATGTATACCCTCCTGATTGCACATGAATCAATGTTGAATGTGTTTAGTAAGATTGAGTGATCAAAACCCCTGGGTGGATAAACATTATGAATCTTAAACCACAGAAATTTTAGAAATTTTCTCTGTACACTTTCAATGGACAATACATGACAGTCATAAATTGGATACCAAACGATACTTCCGTACTCTAGTTTGGATCGTACAAAAGAAAAATACAATGTTATTAAAGCCGAAATATTTGAAAAGTCTTTACAGCTACGTATTAAAAATCCCAGCATTTTATAAGCGGAAGAGACTATGTTGTTGATGTGGTATATGAAAGTGAATCCAGCATCAAACGTCACCCCCAAATCTTTGGTTAAATTAGATCTAGTTAAAAGTTCTGAGTTTATCGTGTAATTAAATTTTATTGGACTAATCTTACGAGTGTATGTAACAATTTTACATTTACCACTATTCAAGGTTAGGATATTGTTGCTGCACCAGTTAGAAAGTAAATTAATATCAGACTGTAATTTTATGGTATCATCCTGGTTTACAATTGATGTGAATATTTTGACGTCGTCAGTAAACATCAACAACCGACACTGTAAATGATCATTAATAAATATAAGAAAAAGTAAGAACCCTAAATTAGAACCTTGGGGGACTCCAGATGTAGGAATGTACTGTATAGATCTATATCCATTGTACATAACGTAATGTGGTCTATCCTGTAAGTAAGATTTCAATAGAGCTATGTTAGAGTCGCTAACGCCTATCTGATGAAGTTTTGTAAGCAGAATTGAATGATCTATTTTATCGAACGCTTTAGACAAATCTGTATAAACGACATCTACTTGCCCTTGTTTATCAAGTTGTTCAGAAACAAACTGCAAAAAGCAACTTAGGTTAGTTATGGTAGAGCGACGTTCCATGAAGCCATGTTGTGAAGGGGATATAATCTGTTTCATATTGTTGTATATATGCCTATATAGAATAATTTTAAAGATCTTTGCAAAGTTAGAGAGTATAGCAATAGGTCTGTAGTTAGTGACATCTGAGGGATCACCATTCTTGAAAATGGGACAGACTCGAGCTATTTTCCAAAATTGTGGAAAAATTGACGTTCTTAAGCTTAAATTAAATATAATTAAAAGTGGGACAAGAAGAACATTAGAGCAATCTTTGACAATATAACTTGGCACCTGGTCGAAACCAGCAGTTTGTTTATTTTTTAATTTCTTTATTGCGGACGTAATGTCATCTTCTAAAATGGAAATAAGATTAATGCAGGGGAAGTTGTTGTATCATAAATTATTAATATTGTGAAGTTTTGAAGGGTGGGATGGTTGATAAACGTTACTAAAGTAATGGCCAAAACCATTAACAATAGTTTGTGGGGTAGAATACCTAATATTACCATTATATGTAAAACCGGTATTCGAGTGTTATTAGTCTTACTATGAATGTACTGCCAAAACTGTTTTGGATCACCACTCATAGACTGTTCTGCGCTACGAAGATATACTGTGTAAGCGTCTTTAATTTTTTGCTTAGTGATGCTTCGAATGCGTTTAAATTCATTATAACATTCCATTGATCTTGTGTAAGGAGGTTTGTCTTGTAAAGTTTCTATTTAAAAATGTTTTTTCTATTATCTCAGAAATGAGTTAAGGAAACAATCAAAAAATTATAAGGAAAATACGTAATTATGGTACAAAATTTAATGACCTTTTCAAAAAAAGGTTAAGCAGTGGCGAAGATACCGAGGTAGCCGTGGGGTTATTATTTAAAAAAAATGTAAATCTTAGAAATTTTGATTACCCTGTACGAATTTTGAAATAAGCACTTTATGACGGACAAAAAGTGTTCTTTTAATTTTTTCGTTAGTGTAATAGTTTAATATGTAGAATAATCAGTTTATTTGCATCAAAAATTATAATGGTGAAGTTATCATTCAAAAGAACGGTAATACATAAACATTATTTTTTTTATATTATAAATTTATTTATAAATAAATGTCAACAAGAAAATAAAATAAGTTAACAATTAAGATTTAAATCACTCCAACAAAAAATACTATAATACATTTACATCTTACAAGAGATGCTCAAAATGTTTCCCTTTGTGCATGCCACATGCCATCGCTCTACTTCTCCAATTGCATCTGATTTATTCAAATATTTGTGGTGTATTTGAAATACATAGTATTAAAGGCCTGTACTATTTTATTCCACAATTCTTCTCTCGTATGCGACTCGCAGACATTTCTCCCAAAAACTATTACACTAACTTGTCCGTAATAGAATGCTTATTCCAAAATTCGTACAGTGTGGTCGTAATTTCTAAGATTTACATTTTTTTTAAATAATAATATCACAGCTACCTCGGTATCTACGCCACTGCTTAATAATTTTTTAAATATATAATTAAATTGTGTACCATAGTGACGTATTTTACCATATAAACTTCAGATATCTTCTTTAACTCATTTCTGAGATAATAAAAATAATTTTACAGTTAATAATAATTCTAGAATCTAGAGTTTCATCAGCAACGACTTTAAAAGTAACAGTATTAAATAAATTAACTGGCTACATTTTGAACTAAAAGCATTTATAGATTTTTCGAAAAAAGCACTGGTTATTATTCTATTACCTTACAATTCATGAGTAAGGTCTTTTCAGTTTTATATAATGTACTAGTCTTTAAGCGCGTCCTACCTATAATTTTTGACCTTAAGGTCATAAGTTAAAATGATGTATACAAAAAGATGTTTGTCTTGACAAGACATATTTGGTAATAAAAACAAAAATTGATTTTGAAGTTTGGGGAGAGTGGTGTGGCCAGCCCCCAGGGAGTTAAGTTAGAGTTTCAAAACCTTTCATCCAGACCACCTTAAAATCCTCAATCGAATGGTGTATTCAGTTTTTTTTAAACACTTCGGAGGAGATGATAAACGGACAGACAGACAGACAGAGATTTCAAGAAAATTATAATAATTAGATGCATTTCAATAATTTAGTGATAGTTTTTGTTCGAATGCTCTGACTTAAAGCCCATCGCTGTTTGGCCGATATCAAGTAAAAATCTCAACCATGTATTAAAACTGATTTTATTCATAGTTCTAGCTGTTTCTAGCTCTCATATCAACATATTTTTGAATCTGTCATTAAAATGCATAAAATGAAAAAAAAATAAAACGTTTTACATACTATTACTCAATCCAAATGCGTATGTCGGTCAAAAAAATTGACACAAAAACTATAAGAATGATGTAAATCCGCGATGACTGCAAAACATTATAAACATTTAGTAATACATAATTTAATTTTTAACATATTTTCGGCCGTTTAAATCAACGCTGACCAAACCCATTTTATTCGTCTAAGTGTAAAGTTATCATTTCCATTTAAAATTTTTCCAAAGCCGTTTTCAGGATTGGTGGCTCTCAGGCTATAATTAAAATCAAGAAGGAGATTTAATACAAAATTGTCCTATAATATCAATAATAAAAAAAATTAAAATTCTTTCGATTAATAAATAAAAATTTATAAAAAATAACTGATTTTTTAGTAAAATATGGTTATTATTACATCAATTTGTTCTATTTTATCTATCCAACATAATATATAGTTATATTGTGTTCAAATTGTGTCAGAAAAAGATGTACGTCAACTTTTCAGTGGGACACACGTAAACTACTATGATTCGGAAAAGATGAATGAAAATCATACTAGTTGTTTATAAAGTTTATACTTTTCTCAAGATTTGAGAATTGTTCATCAGAAATAAATATGTATGAAAAATATAAAAAAACACCCAAATGAGTTTTTTATAGAAATAAAACAATTTTTATTCCGAACGGTGGTAACACTGATTTGATATTAAACGTCAAAGCTGTCGTTGCGTTCGGCGTGTGTAATTTAAATCGTAATTAATCTTCAGTAGATTTATTTATCTACTTATTTTTATTTCCATCCATTTTTTTTTAAATTAAACGAATGATAAATGTACTAAACTTAAACTAGCATTTAAACTGAAATTTAATGAAAATATTGCCACCCTAACAATTATACTTCAAATTCCATAAATTTAAAAACCCGTGAAATATTATTTTAAAATCAATCTGAAAAGCCCAAAATAGAAAAATAGTATAAAGAATTCGTTTCAGAAGGCATTTTAGCAACTCATACTTTCGAAACTGTACTCGTCTTATAAAATGCGTCTTCTGAAACTAGTTCTTTAATATACTATTTTATGAGTTGTTTAGGTATGGATTAGGCGGTTGTCTGAAACGTTGATTTGTAGAAACCAGAGAAATGAGTAAAGAATATAGAACATATCATAATTTACCTTTTGAGCATATTAAACTTAACTGGTATATTATCTATAAACACTTTTCTTTGCAAAACGCAAAATCTTTTGAGTATAATCTAAAATTGCAAAGGACTCTATTCTCCATCGATATTTTCTATCAACAATTTCTATACACAATTTAAGAATCATAGTTCAAGGATTTGTAACGTAAGTAATTGATTGTTTGTATTATTATTGTTAATAATAACAATAACACATGATTAAATCGGTTAGTAATACAATGACTGTATTCAATATACACATTCCATAATTTTCAGGTAATTTTTTCACTTAAGCAACTCAATATTAATCAATCAATATATTATTTTTTACATTGAAAATAATAGTATATATTCTTGTCTTACATTTGTTAACAATTCATTCATTAACGTAAAACAAATAGAATGTGTATAATTTTCAGCACAAAATAGTTTTTTGTAGTAATATCTTAGCACTGCATTAATTAATGAATATTGATCAATAAATATATTATTAACTTACATTAAAAATAATAATAATATGCTTACCTTGCAGTTGTTCACTTTTCATAAACGTAAAACCAATAGAATGGAATAATTTTCACCACAAAATAGTTTTTTGTAGAAATGTTTTAGCACTGCATTAATTAATTGACTCAAGATTGTGCATGCGCTGAAGTTGCAATTAATAATGCTGATCTTGAATTGAATTATCGATGGCGGCACTTACTAAACTGTTACTCCTATGTTCATGCACTTTAGAGCAGTGGTTCCCAACTTTTTTAGATTGCGACTCTCGCACCCTCCATTATTTTTATCCGTAATAAAAGAAATAGAGCCATTTAAAACGTATACTAAACATATTTTCTGAAAAAACCGTTAGATGGTGTAGTACACACGTTAGGCTTTTTTTTACAGATACCGCAATTTTTATCCGAAAAAACATTGTGGTCCGCAATAAGGAATATATTAAATTTATTTTAACTCGGTTCGAACTTCGGCCGCGAAATTGCATTTCCTCTTTGTTATATTATGTTTTCTTTTATTATTTATAACCGAAAATTATGGATGATCGATACGTCGCAAGAAATAATCTTAGTATACATATTGCGAAATTGTATTTGTGAAAACTAATATTTACATGTTCCACGTTCGCTTTCTCCACTTACAGAAAGTGTAGAAAATAAACATATTAGTTTCGTAGTTCTAATATAACGGGGGATGTAGTTGAAAGTTTGATGATTTCTATTTAGTCGGCCTGATTTTCTTATTCAAACAGAAAGAAGATTTTGAAATTCCAAAATACGTGTATTAATAGAGCTATCAGTTTCATCTATGAAGAGTAAATCAGGTCTAAGATATTGAGGCGCCGCCGATGGGGCGCGACCGTAAGAGCAAAAGTTCATTACACCACAGAACAAATGGGGGCAGAGACATAAGGGCGAAAAGACTAACGGACCCGGGACAAAGTGTACAGCACACACATGACTTCTAAATTTTTTGTGCAGTAGACACCTAATCAAAAGATTGAACTCTAAACTGCAAGCGTCTATTTGTAACAAAGGGAAAACACCAAAAAACTGCATCAAAAACTATACTCGGACAAGTGTTTCAGTAGCTAAGCTATCATCATCAGCAAACCGATACTAAAAATAAAAGCAATATGAAGCTTATACACAGGGTGTCCATTTAGTGCGATATTGGACGATATCTCGTTTCAGGGTGATGCCAGAAAAAAAAAGTTAAATGCAAAGTTGTTTGATGTTTTGAAATGCATGATTCAAAATTAATTTAGTATATACGGGGTACTCCATAAGTGCAGGTCTTCGTTATTCACATTTAAATTTGCGTAACATCCATAACTTTCTTATTTCCAACGGAACTACTATCAACTATTTATGTCATTCCATGGAAAATATTATTTTCTACTAGTGAGCCATAGCATTCCCTATTATTAAAATGAATATTGACAAAGATATTAAATAAAATTTAAACATAATGCTGTTTTCAACATTTAATTCCGATAAATTTTACTCGGTTGACCATGAATGACACTGTTTTGTATGAAACATAGCAAAATAGGGAACACCCTACAGATTATTAATTTTTGATTAACCCAAAGTTTCTACACACTTTTTATTAAACGGTTTAATAAAATATTATGAAAAAAAATAAGAAAACAATTTAATTAGACAAGTAGGTAAGAACTAAATTTGAAAATTAAATAATAACTAACAGAAATTCTAAAAATTGGAAATAATAACACTAAACATAATGTTTGATGTGTCCACCCTAGGTTCTTCACTACCAACAAATTCTCGTAACCAAAGAAGTGCTTACTCTTTCTAGCATCTCCCTCTTTTCTCTAATAGCACAAAAAACGTTTCTAATTCGTTGCTGCGTCTTTTCACAAGTTGTAGGAGGTGTTTGATAAACTCGTTCTTTTAAGGTCTGGACATCTTGTAGGCCAAAAAACTGGTCCCTATCTACCAATCTATTTGTTGGGAAAATGTAAATTTAAATATTCCCTAACCTGGCGGTTAAAATGAGGATGCTCTCCGTCTAGTTGTAGCCACATTCTCCTAATAAATTCAAGTGATAATTAGTCGACATTATCCTCCAATTCATTTTGCAGAAAGTGTAAAAAGTTGTCTCCATTTACCGTCCCGTTAAAGAAATAAGGCCCGAGAGTCTTCTTCCAATGATGCCTCCCCATACATTAAGTGACCATCTATGTTGATAATTCAGTGGTATCAAGTGTCTTGATTTTTCATCCCCATAATAATGGAAGTTATGACGGTTTAAGTAGCCGTTTTTATAAAACGTAGCTTCGTCTGTGAAAAGCACAAAATCAAAAAGTACCGTTGTTCTTGGGTCTCTATTGAATGCCCAAAGACAAAAATTACGGCGATTAACAAAATCTTGGTTAGTTAAATCTTGCACTAGCTGTTCATGATATGGGTGAAATTTGGCTTTCCGTATAATTTTATTGACGGTGGATTTTTCCATACCATCTAATTCCCGCGCAATTTTTCTACATGAACCACGAGGATTTTCTACTACGGTCTGCATAAAAACCATTTGATTTTCTTCACTTGCTGCAAATTTTTCTCTTTCCAAATTTCTTTCATAATTTACGTTTCCAGTTCTTTTAAATCTTTCTTTAAGTCATTCAAATGCCAAACAATTTGGATCACGTTCCGGCTGAGGAAATCTTTATGCGTAAATTCTACTTACTTGTAAACAATTTTCGTCACTTGCGCCCAAACAGTAAGTCATTTTTATCTGTTTGTCTTTCGAAAAATTCATTTTGATTATAAGTATTATGGCCAACCGAGTAAAATTTCTCAGAATTAAATGTTGATAACAGCATTGTGTTTACATTTTATTTAATATCTTTGTCAATATTCATTTTAGGAATAGAGAATGCTATGGCAAACTAGCAGAAAATAATATTTTCCATGGAATGACATAAGCATTACAGTTAGTAATGTAATAAATTAAAATGTTAGGTAATCTAATTATCAAAATTTTTCGAAAAAAATTAATAATTAAAAAACTATTGACTTTAGGTATAGGACATGATACACCAATTTAATTAAGAAATGTACAAGAAATTAAAAAAATCCAAAAAAAAATATCACAAGGTGTTCCATTGGAAACAACAAAATTTTGTTTTGGTATCGCACTTATAGAGTACCCCTGTATATACTAAACTAATTTTAGGTTATGCACTTCAAAACGTTAAACAACTTTGACTTTAACTTTTTTTTTGCATTACCCTGAAACGAGATGTTCATCCGATATTGCACTAAATGAATAGTGTCTTGTGTCACCCATCGTTACACCTCATTGATTCTTATATAAGCTTAAATAATTTCAAAAAATCGAATGGACCTTGATCATGATAATTCATAAGCAAACTTTTTTTAAATTTTCAAACTTTCACAAGAATCACGTTCGTTTTTATTATGTACCCTCTTAATTAATTCAGTGTCCTCTACTCTATGGCTATTTTTAAGCATATGCGTGGCAAAACTGGACATATCTGAGCAATGATATTTGACATAAGCTATGCTCTTTAAAACGAGTTTTAATAGGTCTTTAATGCCATTTATTCAACAAAGTCAATTAGTCATTGTTAAAATCTTCGAGGAATTAGAGAAAAATATTAATTGAACTCAAGTATTTGCATTTTAAAAATAGTTTTTTTATTCCGAACAACTTTTCATAATTACAGTTTTCGATATTGTTATAAAGGTATTTTACTCCTGCACCAACCTTTTGTCAAACCTCGTATACGACTGGAAAATTTAATATTTGATTATTGTGTTTTAGATTTTAGAAGATTTATAAAGAACAACTTTTTTTTTAATAAAAAGTTCCCGATATGTTGCCAACTTAAGTAGATACACTATATACAGTGTGTCCACGGATGGGGTATCCTATAGGTGAAAATTCTTTTAATTTTAGTTTTAGCGAAAAATGTCGTTCTTGATGAAAAGTTTTGCTTGTTCTGAAACCCCATAAAATGAAATAAAATTCGAAGAATTATAGTAACTATCAAAAATAACAATACAGAGTAATCATGTAAGAAAAACTAACAGTAACAGTAAACAAAGAACATCTATTCAATATATCCTCCTCCAACTTCAAAACATCTCTCAATTCTCCTTCTAAATTCTTTATAAGCGTTTCGTAGCATTTCTGAGGTAATTTCATTTACGGCATCAATTATTGCTCGATTCAAATCATCAATATTATGGTTTTCATAAAACTGACTATGAAATGATTTTGATTTTGAAAAACTTGAATTTTATTTTATTTTATGCGGTTTCAGAACAAGCAAAACTTTTTATCAAGAATGACATTTTTCGCTAAAACTAAGATTAAAAAAATTTTCACCTATAGGATACCCCATCCGTGGACACAGTGTATAAAATGGATTTTAATGACCTCGGTTTTATTTGTTTTTAACTGTTAGAAGCTAGAACTTGTGTAATTGTTATTGTAAAAAATAAAAATGTTTTATCAAAAAAAAAGAAGTTTTATAGTAACAGAAACTGTTACGTGTTTGACAACCTTAGTGCCAGCGAAACCAAAATGTTTTGGCGATGTGAACAATTTGTGTAAAAGCCGTATCCATAGATCAGATAGTGCAAAGTAATTACAAAACAAATGCATAAATTAATTATACTCATTGCAGTAATGCTGGTAAAGGGCAGACATAGTTCGTGATTAAACAAAAATTTGCGCTGACAAAATAAACAAACATCCCAAATCATTAATATATGACTCGATGGCGCAAATTTGTCCCGAAACAGCGCAAGCAATTTTTCCTTAAGAATATACTTTTAAAAAATGATTCCCAAGAAAAGGAATGAGGTGTATACTGCGCCTGCAGTTCCCATACGCGTAGAAGATTTGGATACAGAATTTAGAACAATTGTTGTAAACGGTATGAGAAAAAACTTTTTAGTTACTGATAGCAGACCACAACCGAATAGAATTGTAACATTTGGTCAAGAAACCAAAGTTTGTGAGTAAGTATAACATAATCAGAAAAAAATGCTGTATTTACTGCCCTAGTGTAAAAATAAAACTAATAAACACTTGTCAAACTTAATGCGTTAACATTATTTTTTGTTATTTAATAGATCTTACTGGAATCACAGCAGTTCGTTGACGAAACATTTTCTAAAGCACCATCATTTTATCATAATTAGCGAACGGTTTAGCGGAGTACATCCAGTGGTATGTGCTCTGTTGCTAAATAAGGAAGCTGCCACCTACACAAGAATGATCGTTTTACTGAAAAAAATTGTAGGTACCTGATCTACATCCCCTTAAAATCTTCTACGATTTTTGAGTTGGCCGTCATTAACTAATTTAAAAGTCCATTCCCAAATGCTGATATTTTGGGATGTTTTTTTCCACACACTCCATTTAATGGGGCGATAGAATAATGAAGCGGATTTTTGCGTTACAAACGGATTTATATTATGCAATTGAATATTTATCGCATATTTTGCTTCTTGAATTGGAACCGTTGCTTCAATGATTTGAAGACACATATGTGGGACGCCCAAATCTTCGAGGCAAAGAAAGGCTGCTGTCGGCAATTATTGGTCCAGAGCTGTGGTCAGTCTATAATCGTGTCCTGAGTAATACAGAAAGAACTAATAATTATGTGGAGGCGGCCCACAGACGCTTAGACCAAACTTTCAATGAATCACCCAACAATTTGGAAGCTATTTACTATTTTAAAAATTATTCAGTGTGGTCGAGATGTATTTTTGAAACAATTAATCGCTAGTTACGAACCATCAATAAAAAAACAAAATCATCTTTAAGCAGATGCGCGTATAAGAGCACTTGTAATGACTATCACAATAGTCGAGTTTTTACCTAGCGTTTCTCACACCTATCAAATAGATACATGATTTTCATTTTTTAAATAACTGTTATACATGTAGTTATCTGTTTATCTACCAAAAATATATTCGAATAAAACTATTTTTACTTTACCTATTATGATTTTATTTGTAGATGTTTACCATTTTTATTGTTATGTTAAAGACCATACTACAGCACTTACATCTGTGTCTGAACAACCACAAATCTACAAGTTTTCTCTGTGTTGTATACTTTGTCCTACGCCCAAACGGTTGCGCTCTTTTAGTCGTGCCCTATCGGTGGCGACCCAATGTTTGGACATGAATACTATACGCTTTGAGAAGAAAGAGTGCGACTATTATCCTTGGGTGAAAGTAAAACTTGGGAGATTTAGTTAAAAAATGTAAAAATTTATTTAATTCCGTTTTTGGGAAGAAGTTTGCATAGTTGATCGGTAATCCAATGAATGTAAAGCAGATATTGTTTTCAAGTGTAGAAGAAATCTTCTTTTTAACTTTGAGAACGAGAATGCTAATGACTTTTTGGATAACTTGTTTGCTATGACCATTTACAATTCAGATTGTCAAGGGCTTGTGTTTGTTGCAGATCCAAATAAAGTTAAATATATTTTACTTTTTTTTTATTTTTTATATATTTTAAACCTACCATAGTTTACGAATACTTTTATTTAAAAGGCAATTGGCAATACTTTAACTATACCGTGTCCCGGAAATTTAAAGCATTGTCTTTAACATGGGAAATTTGAAAAGTCCGATTTATATGTCCCCAAAGTGTTTTTAGGATATTTTCACTTAACAATGTGTACTAGAAAACGTTTTTTGCGTAATAATTTCTAAAATTTAACCAAACATATTAAAAATATTTAAAAGAAATATTTAATAATATTTCAAAACGGGCGGGGTTCAAATCCTGCCTTTCTGCTTTATTATTTTCAAGAACATCATTTAATTTCCATCGGGGAAGAAATTAATTAGATTAATTAAAAGTTTTACCTTTTTTTAGTTTAGTATATATGGGGTACTCTATAAGTGAGATACTGTAAAACAATAAATTTTGTTGTTTCCAATGGAACGCCTTGTATATTTTTAAATTTTTTAATTTCTTGTACATTTCTTAATTAAATTGGTGTATCATGTCCTAAACCTAAAGTCAATAGTTTTTTAATTATTAATTTTTTTTCGAAAATTTTGATAATTAGATTACCTAACATTTTAATTTATTACTACCAACTGTAAGGCTAAGAGGTTGATTTTTGGCTTACACAAGAAAGAACGAATAAACATCCTTTAAGGACTCGTTCAAAGTAATCCCAATTTTTATACAGGGCCTTCGTTATTCACATTTAAATTTGCGTAATTTTAAACATCCATAATTTTCTTATTTCAAACGGAACTACTATCAACTATTTATCATCATTCCATGGAAAATATTATTTTTTGCTAGTTTTGCCATAGCATTCTCTATTCCTAAAATGAATATTGACAAAGATATTAAATAAAATGTATACATAATGCTGTTATCAACATTTAATTCTGAGAAATTTTACTCGGTTGGCCATAATTTTTCGAAAGACAAACAGATAAAAATGACTTACTGTTTGGGCGCAAGTGACGAAAATTGTTTACAAGCAAGTAGAATTTACGCACAAAGATTTCCCTCAGGCGAAACGTGATCCAAATTCTTTGGCATTTGTATGACTTAAAGAAAGATTTAAAGAACTGGAAACGTAAATTATGAAAGAAATTTGGAAAGAAAAATTTGCAGCAAGTGAAGAAAATCAAATGGTTTTTATGCAGACCGTAGTAGAAAATCCTAGTGGTTCATGTAGAAAAATTGCGCGGGAATTAGATGGTATGGAAAATCCACCGTCAATAAAATTATACGGAAAGCCAAAATTTCACTCATATCATGAACAACTAGTGCAAGATTTAACTAACCAAGATTTTGTTAATGGCCGTAATTTTTTGTCTTTGGGCATTAAATAGAACCCAAGAACAACAGTACTTTTTTGATTTTGTGCTTTTCACAGACGAAGCTGCGTTTCATAAAAACGGCTACTTAAACCGTCATAACTTCCATTATTATGGGTATGAAAATTCAAGACACCTGATACCACTGAATCATCAACATAGATGGTCTGTTAATGTATGAAGAAATTAATTAGATTAATTAAAAGTTTTACCTTTTTTTACTTGAACTGGCAATGGATTTATTAGAATAATATTCAATTACAGAGTTTTTGGATATCGTAAAATCGAACGTTAAAAAATTACACTAGTTCCTTCCGCGCATGCGCATACATCATTACGCATTTTACGATATCCAAAAACTCTCTATTATTAAACAATTAAACTAAATGCTTCATAAAATGTGAATATTCTAATAAATCTATTGCCAGTTCAAGTAAAAAAATTCGAAAACTATGCCTCTTTACCAATAGAAATTAAACGCTGTTCTTTTAAAATAATAATAGAACTACAAAAAGAAATCAAACTGATTTGAACCCTCTGTACGTTTTGAAATATTATTAAATACACTTTCAAATATTTTTTAATATGTTTGGTTCAATTTTAGAAATTATTACGCAAAACGTTTCTAGTAGACATTGTTAGTGAAATATCCTTAAAAACACTTTGGAGACATATAAATCGGACTTTCAAATTCCCCATGTTAAACAGAATGCTTTAAATTATCAGGGACACACGGTATATCTAGTACTGTACGTGAATAGTACAGCGATTAGAATAACAAAGGTCCCCAGCGGTGTCATTCTGGAATGAAAAATTTTTGCATTACAACATGAAAGCGTATCAATAGTAGAAGTACCTAATATTCTATAATTTATACTACAACTCAACTCAGCAAACAAGATAGTTGGAGAAGGGGATACTGGTGCTATAGAGCTTGTAAGGTGCAATCCGAAAAAATTATTTGAGTCTTTAATTTAAATTAAAACACTTAAAATACATACCTTTACTTCAAAATCAAATAAAAAAGTTTAAGTATCAAAAAACTGATTTTAATAAACAAAGTAACACTGTAAGGAATTTGTAATTAAGAAAACGCACAAAAAAATGTCAGCTGTAAACTGTAAACATAATTTGCTTTTAACTGTGAATGTACCAACTTAAAATTCTCAAATATGATTGGACAAATTATTTATAGCGGCAAAAATTTTAAATTAATTTGTTTAGTTGACATATTTTCCGACTATCTTGTTTGTAGAGTGGAGCTGTATACAGGGTGAGTTTATAAAATATCAATTTTTGCTATAACATATGTATTATAAAAAAGATGTAAAATGAATTGTGAATACGGTTTAATAATAATATACAGGGTGTGCAATTTAAATTTTTAAAGTTATAGGGGTTTGAAATGTAACACAGTTAAAAAATCACAGCAATCTCATAAATGAGTGTTTTATGATAACAACTTACTTTCAAGTATTTGTCTAATAATGTACCAAATCTCAACTTAATATAATAAAAGGCAAGTTTTATACGAAAATAACTTTTTAAACGGCTTAACTAAATGTTAAAAATAAAACATATTTGAAAAGCTTAGATTGTCATTTATCTAAATATGTAAAAATATATACCTACATATTTTCAAAAAAAATTAGTTTAGAACCACCCTGTATAAACAACAATACACTCTGTATATAACAAAAATATTATTAAAAACTGCGCTCAGATGTACCATTTACAATGCTTTTTTGGATAATTTTGATACCTTTAAAAACATAGGAGTAATCAAACTATTCAGTCTTTAAAAATCACCCTGTATATTCCAAAAAAAAGTTTGTTAATTGTGAATTGAATTTTCAAAGATTTTTAACAAATTTCAAATTTTAGAGAATTAAAAAGTAGATATAGACTACATACGTACATGCATAAAGGCAATGGTGATTCTTTGAATTTCGGCTTATTACAAAAAGCAAAAAAAGTTGAAAAACATTTTGAATATTGTTTCATTAATGTTTTAATTGAAAAAAGGTATAGACTATTCATGACTTAGGAGTCACATTCAAATACAGTGTAAGATTTCTGTGCACATATTTCTAACATTGTGAACCAGAACTGTTCGAAGATGTTATATTTATGGTACATGGGATTACAAAAAATTATTCCTAGGTAAATACATCAGACATATTAGTTTTTTATTTCTTGCAAAATATACTGAGGCATATGGATGTGACGGCTTATATATACCAACGCAGAAGTATGCAGACATGCATTTCATGTATGACAAGGCCGATGAAAATGCTTATGAGGCTTTATGCCGAAGCATTCAAAAACCGGGTACTTCCGTGTGCCAAACTTTTACAAATTTACATCGACGTTTATCGAAGTTGGATCGTTTAAATCAAGGAACGGTGATGGTAGTCGGCCTAGATCAGTTTCTACTCCCGTAGCAGAACTTAACATTTTAAGAAGAATTAAAAGAAAAAGTAGTACTAGACGACTCTCTGAAACAAATATTAATTCTTCTCTAATTTGGAGAATGTTATGCGAGCAGCAATTGCACCCATACCTTATTCAAGAGTACAGGCTCTTACTGTGCGGATATGCCGCAACACAGGTGTTTTGTCGAAGGATGCTGACAAAGTTGCGGAGAACCCAAATTTTTGTTACGAAAATTTGATTTATTGACAAGCTGGTTTCACGAGAAATGTATTTTTAATTTCCATAATAGCCATGTTTGGGCCGACGAAACTCGCACGCCATTGTTGAATTGAATCATCAACACCGATTTTCAATCAACGTTTGGACCATCTGATAGGACCTTGTTTCCTGCCTAACCATTTGACTAGTCAATTGAACCTTGATTTTTTGCGAAATACCTTACCACTATTGTTAGAAGATGTACCCCTCAACCACAGAATTAATATGTGGTTGATGCACGATGAAGCTCCTGCGCATTATTCAGTCTTGGTCAGAAATTACCTAAACAAAAATTACAATGGCAAGTGGATAGGGCGAGGAGGTCCAATTGTATGGCCACCTAGATCTCCTTCATCACTCTGCTCGACTTTGCATTTGGGGGTACATTAGTTTATTCGAGTCCTGTGACCAATTTAGATGAGTTGCGAGAACGAATTGAACATTCTTGCCAGACTGTTCGTACAAATCCGGGACTTTTGAAAGAGTGCGGGGTTCACTTTTACGGAGATGCGAAATGTGTAAACAAATGGAAGGACACGTGTTGAACATCTTTTTTTAAAAATCATTTGTAATTAAAATGTTGTATTTACACTGATATTTGTTCTATTGAAACCTCGTTGAAATAAATATGACCTTTGCTTTACCCACTTCCTTAGCTGACTTGATAAATACGGCAAATCACTTCTACTGAGCGTAAATTATTTTAATTTTAAAAACAGGTTGTATCTCGCAAACGGTTGATTTTGGACTTATGTATATTTTGACTTTTTGTTTGTACTGATGAGATCTATACAGTGCGTCCCAGGATTGATGTTACAAGAGGTGTAATGGACTAAAATGGCCGTGACGGTGAAACAAGAACTATTTTCTTTTTAGGTAAAGTATCCTTTTGGTTTGCGGTATGGAAATGTTACTAAGAAAAGTTGTTCATAATGACAAACCATGGCTGTATACCAAACTTCAGGACAATTTACCTACGTTAATTAAACTGTCTATTTTAGATTAAACAAAATAAATTGTAGGTATCTAATTCATTTATTAAAATTTTATTTGTAGACTATTGAACGAAACAAATAGTATTTACAACAAATTTAACTAACAAAGCTTAATAATATCATTGCTGTACGATAATTTTTTTAAAATTACTCAGCGTTATCTGCGAATTCGGAATTTACACCAAACGGCGTGAAATAAAGAAAATAACAATGGAGGGCCATGAAAAACAATCTTTGAGTATAATATCAAGTACTGTCAGATTGCAATTTGTAGTAACTGCCTTTAGTTCAAAGTATATTACTGCTAGATTATGTTATCGTTACAACAGAGAATTTACCTTGTTCAGTGTTACGGGCTTGGACCAACGGCCTAAGAGTAGTGGTGCAGCGGTTTAACACCAATCTTACACGTATGACTGCCATGCGAATAGTTAAAAATTTCTTGCAACTGGCAGCGTTGGTAACGTTAAGAAAGAAAGAAAGAAATATGACGAAAATGATACCGCAACTGTTCTTGCCCTGGATTCGGTGGATGAACATCCCAGACTATCATTAAGGGAACGTTCGCGTAATCTCGATATTAGTAAATCAGAACTGCAAAGAATTTATAAGTCGACCAATGTAAAGGCATTCAAACCAAAATTTGTGCACACTATCGAAGAAGGTGATGAAGGTCGTAGATTATTATTTTGTCTTACCATCGGGGAGCGATGTCTTCAAGAACGAAATTTTTATAAAAACATTGTATTCTCAGACGAAGCAACTTTTACTACCAATGGCGTTGTTTCCTCTCAAAATTGTCGCTACTGGTCTACAGAAAATCCAAACTTTCGGATCAACTGTAGAAGACAGTATTACAAAAAGTGAATGTGTGGTGTGCTGTTTCATATCGTTTTGGCATAATTGGACCTTACTTCATAGAGGGACGGTTAAATCAAAATGTTTATCTACAGCTACTTGAAAAATTAAGGGAAGACTACTTAGATGACTTGCCGCTAACAGAAAGACAAGCAATGTATTTCCAGCAAGACGGATGCCCTGCACATTCGACAGCACGATGTAGCTGAGTGGCTAAATTCTGTGTTCTCAGAAAAGTGGATAGCTAGAAATGGTTCAATTGAGTGGCCTCCAAGGTCGCCCGACCTCACCATATTAGATTTCTTTTTATGGGGTCGCCTCAAACAACTGGTTTACTCTCAACCAATACCCAACAGTAGTGAAATCCTTAAAGAAAGTATAAAAAACGCAGTAACACAAATACGCATAGAGGAAATTTGGAACAGTTTCATAAGATTCGGACGTCGCATAGAAAGATGTGTAGAAAATGGTGGCGGTTGCTTTGAATAGATAATTTATTGCAGTACAATCTTGTGTTACGTTTTGTAAGTTAAATTTGTGGTAAATACTATTTGTTTCGTTCAATGGTCTACAAATAAAAATTTTAATAAATGAATTAGATACCTACAATTTATTTTGTTCAATCTAAAACAGACAGTTTAATGAAAGTGTAGATCGTCCTGAAGTTTGGTATACGGCCATGATTTGTCATTATGAACAACTTTTCTTAGTAACATTTTTCCATACCGCAAACCAAAGGGTACTTTACCTGAAAAGAAAATAGTTCTTGCTTCACCGTCACGGCCATTTTGTTTCAAAATACGAAAAAATTCTTAAAATTTGTTTCACGCCAAGCAGGCTTAATTCCAGAATCTTGAAATAAAATTCAAAATTTTAGTTCATTACACCTCTTGTAACATCAATCCTGGGACACACTGTATAAGTGGGCCAAATATCGGAACGTATTTTTTAAACGCCCTGTATAGTAAAAAAAACAAACCAAATGCATTTAATTAAATTTAAGATCTAGTGCAAGTCGAACTATACGTCAATTAAAGTTTCCATACTTCGGGTGGTAGTGTCGATGCTGTGATTTAAAAAAATGGAAAAAATTAATAAAATGACACAAATTACATTTCCCAATAGTTTAGAAAATAAAAAACCAAATAAGTTTGAGGAAGTCCTAACAAAATCACAAAAAATGCATTTTTCGCATTTTAAGAAAATGGACAAATGAAATTGCTTTATATCCAATTTCGGAACTTCCAATTTCGATATTATTTTGTACCGCTAAATATGCAGGATATCTTATGATTACAGGTGTATATGTAAAATGAGAAATTTTTCAGTTTCAACTTATATTGTTCCCCACACAAGTCGATCTATATTCCGTGTCGGGTTAGGAAAGGAATGAAACAATGTTTTCCATTCTGGACGTAGGTACTATTTAAAACAAAATTATTAACAAGGCATAAAAGTACGTTTTTATTCCTGCTGACTATATACATGTTATTAGATCAGCCAAAGAAAACCATTGCCATACAATGTCATTACATTGACATATCAAGATTTCTTTAAATATGACTCAACAATTTATACCAGTATTCGACCTGGCTCTAAAACTGGAGATCCATGTGTTACTGACATTTCTGCACTATAGTACTTGCCAGAAGGCATTATTCGGTACAAACTTAACTTCACAGATATGTGTACTGATATACCCAGACGTCCCTCACGAAATCTTACCCTGCCGAACATCCACCGTTATATAATTCATCATGTGCCATTGAGTTGTCAAAATTTTTGCACCTGCAGAAACTCAAATTGTTAATGTTTGCAGACTATCACTCTTTTTATGACACTTTAACCCATCCAAATTGTACTTCATTTGAAGAATGTGTTCATTTGCGTTCAGCTTCAAACACAAAAAATAATCATTGTTAGTGATTACACTGATTACTTTATTCAACCATTCTTGGCTATAGTTTTTTGTTTTTTAAGAGATTTGAGTTAGTTTTTTTTAAGGTTTTAATTAGTTTAATTGTTTTTCATTAAAACATGAAATGGCAAAATATCTTATGTCAGATGAAATTAGCGAATTTTTAGAATCAGTATGTCGTATGTAAACTTAACTCAAGAATACAATAACTGTTCATAACCAACTGTTATTCGCAATAAAAGTAACATAGTACAGTGTGATCTCCATATTTTCTGAAATTAAACTCTTAAAGTAACAAAATATTCGATTTTTTTACCTCCTGAAAACTTGTTGATTTTGACATACGACCTATTGCACTATCAACGACGAAATACAGAAAAGCAAACTATTACAAGAACTACACACACAACACAATAAAAGCATTGAAATAAAAGTAAGGTTAGAATTAGTCGTTACCACAACATTAATTTTGGAAACATTTGTTGTGCAAAAGTTGCCGTAACTTTTAGAACATAATAAAGCTAGGATAGAACGATTGTCTTTTTCCGATTTAGATAGAAGTTTCTTATGGGTTATGATCCGATCAATTATGGTTCATTAACAAACTAATTCAAGTGCCCTGATGATACTGCAATATCAAGCCACGATTATACTAAGAGTCGCCATCCGCGGATTAAAATCGCATCATTAATCCGCGGAATATTTCGTCGTACTTAGATCGTGACCCAATTCATTTAATGGAACTAATTATTGATGTAATTAACCGAATTAGTCTCTAATCCAATTAGTGAGTCCTCGTTACTACTGACCTCTATTGAGCATACAAACAGTTATGAGACGTCGAGTTGCACTAGATTGAATTTGCTTTTTAAATTTAGGGGGTTGTTTTACAATGGGGATTAGACGTTGTCTAAAAATACTCTGTTATGTACCATGACACGTAGAAATGTGAAATTGTGGTTTGCAAAACTTAACATACACGTTTGACATGACATACTATATGCGTTTAGGAAATAATTGATTACGGTTTCTCGTACGCGTGGTATAATTTAAAGTTGTTTACTCTAATTATAACGGGCGTCGGTTCCTAAAACACCAAAACTTTATCACCGCAGTAATAAAAGGCAAAAGTACTAAAATATTAATTACGGATGTTACGTACATACAGATATTGTGATCTGCGTCGCACAAAGAGGTTTCCAACGTGTAGAGTTAGTGACTACTGTATCATCTCTTCTACTTTAAAGCCTAAAAGCTTTACTACCAACGTATGTAAATAATGCTGTAGAAGTATTTAGAAATTCACGTTTTAAATTTGACGTTTATAAATATGACATTTTATTGCTGCTGTTTTATTTCTGTGGATAACAACTCTACCCATCAAACTCATTTTATTATTGAAGAACAAGTCGTTTCGGTCTAATAAAGTTTAATTACAAAATTTGTAATATTTACGATTTTATAAATATTTAGATAAAATTTTTGAAAACGCGAACAAATAAGTTAAAACAATAGATGTATATTGAGGAAAACACGTCCATCTACAATCACATAAAGTAGTGTATTCATAATTTTAAAATATTTTTTGTTCAGTTCAGAACACGTCGTATTTTTGCGCAAATTCTCTAATACGTTTATTTAGAAAATCAACCAAATATTAGAATTCAGTGTAATCGTAGGATGGTGTTTAAATAAATTTTACTAATAATTACTTTTAAAATTTGATTTATTGAATAACTCTGAATGCAACCCGGTTAGCTTCAGATGGCGAAGAAAATTATACCAGAGTACAAACAACATATATTTACAAATTAAATATTTACAAAGTCACCAAATAAAAAATACTTTTAACAAACTTAAAGCAAAAAAATTTAATGATTACTAACTGAAAAGAACTTTTGCGGTAACCCACTATAGGTTGGTTGGTACTAGTGTCTACCGCCAGACATCTGTCATCAATGGCGGATGCTCGGTATACTTGACTCTGACATACCTGTGAACCAAACGTTAGTGAATCCAGCAATTGGTTTTTCAAATCATTGCGTGATGCGGTTTTTGTACAAGTAAAACGTTCAATGTACGTGTACAGGGTGTCCCAATATTTCGTCTACCTAGAGCTACTGTAGATTTCTGGGACTAAAATATGCTTATTTAACACAAATAACATTATTCCAAAAATTGATAGTTTTTGAAGTTATTATTTTTTATTAGTTTTTTTGAATAATTTTCTTAATATCTGTACTATTTGCATGAAATTGGGTACTGGGTGGTTTTTAGCCTGGGAATTCGAAAACCGTTCTTCTGTTTGTGGTAAATTGCAAAAGCGCAACTTACAGCAATTTTTACATTTAAAATGTTTTAATTTTTTGTGCCTTTTTATATGAAATTTTTATTTGAATGTTTTTATACTCGAACTTCTTCTACCCCAAAAAGGTATACTTAATAAATATCTCTCCGAGTAACAGTTTCTTAGATAATTGTATGTTTGCTTTATCTTTAATTAAATAGACAAATTAGCAATTGCCTTTCTTCACACTTTATCCAGGCTTAGGACTGGTTCATATTAATAATTGAGGTGTTAAACATTTATTGTTAGTGAAAGCCAAACCACTTAAGCAAAGCGATTACCTTTTTGTCTTTATCTTCTTGGCTAGTTTGCTTTTACCTGATTTCTGTTGTTGACCATTTGATTTTTAAATTTATTATTATTGTTTCTCCATTGACCTTTAAACCCGATCAATTATTAATTTGGACCATTCCTAAGCCTGGATAAAGTGTGAAGGAAGACAATGACAAATTTGTCTATTTAATTAAAGATAAAGTAAAAATCCAATTATCTCAGAAACTGTTGCTTGGAGCGACATTTATTAAGTATACTTTTCTGGGGCAGAAGAAGTTGAGTATAAAAACATTCAAATAAAAATTTCAAGCAAAAAGGCACAACAAAATTACGACATTTTAAATGTAAAAAGTTCTGTAAGTAGCGCCCCTGCAATTTACCACTAAAATGAGAACTGTTTTCAATTGTCATCTTAAAACCACCCAGTACCCAATTTCATGCAAATAGTACAGCTATTAAGAAAATTATCCAAGAAAACTAATAAAAAAATACTAACTTTGACATTCTGTATTTTGGAAACTATCAACTTTTGGACTTAAGTAATTTGGTTTAAATCAGCATATTTTAGTTCCACAAATCTACAGTAGAACTATGTACACGAAATACCGGGACACCCTGTATAGGGTACGAAATTATGAAGTTAATTAAATCTGAGTCTTCGATTTACAGGGCAATGTTTGTTAAATACTTTTTCAGCCCTTTCTATACAGAACAATGTACAGTGATGACTTTTTCAGCCCTCCTACGCAGGAATTGCTCAAATTTGGAGAAGATTACTTGTTGGTTTACCTTTGCAGACGTGTTTTAACTCGGTTTCTTCGGACGTTTTTAATAAACGTGCAGGTCGTGTACGACAAATGTTACCTATTTTAACCTGGTGAGTAGTCGATTCTTGCTCGAATGTAACAATTAATCGTGCGGGGAAGGTTTCTTGTTATAGACGAAGCAAGGGCAAATGCTGAGAAACGAATTGAATTGCTTGTCAGCTATGCGAGTTTTACAGAACAGCCTGTCATATGGAATTGTCTTGGAGTAAACAAATTGAATCACTAACTCCAGACTACGATGTAATCAATAGAAATAGTAGTATCAGGTACATAAAGTGCTAGAGCAATTTAACGGGTAATTATTTCTAGGATACTTAAGAGAATTAACAGGATCGGAAAGCGGACTGGGAAATACTGTGGAATTAATGTTTTGAGAGTGGAACTCAGAGCAAAGTGTTTTTTTTTGGGCATGGAACAACGAATGTGTACCGTTGCTTATTAAAGTTTAGTGGGGTCTACGGTGGGGACTTGCTTGAACGAACAGAGAAATAGTAGAGAAGTTCACGTCACACAAATTTACTTTTGTTAACAATCATCAACGCTATCCACCGATGGTTAGTTACAATATACTTTTGTCCTTAACAAGAATCAAGCGAAAGTTATTAAAACTCCAATTTGGATGCTTGGGTGCTTATTCAGATCAATCTACCACAACTTAGGTGATGTTGTAGTTTTAATAGTAATAAGTTGACCCAGATTCTTTGAAAAAGATTGTTTCCTGGCTTCTGAAGACCAATTAGTTTCAAGAAGAAATAGATAAAATTTCTATAAGGATTGATCAGAAACTTAAAGAAATTTCTAGAACATCTAAAAGAAATTTTCTCAAACAAGAGAAAGAAGAGTAAGTACACGTGATTAAGTTTTGAATTTTGATAGATCCACATGCGCGACCGTTTGAAGCGATTGAAAAAGTGCACCTTCATTTCTGAAAACAGTTTTTAGTTCAGTTCAATTGATAAAAACCACTCTTGCTCTTTGTAATGCTGCTACACTAACATCAGTTCAGAGAATTACGGAATTTGACCTCCCCTCAGTGACTCAACTCGTTTCAAAACCTGGTGATAATAGGAAAATAAATATAAAATTCTACAAAACTGAGGCTGTCAAGATTTTCGAATCGCTAATTATAATTGAGATGTCGGAATTACAAATATCAAAATGGTCCTCGAATTCCGAAGCATGGTTTACTGCATATATCACACCGATGTGTAAAAAAACCATACATTCTACTCCTAAATCGGCTTTCTTCAAACATTAGTAAAATAGTGAAAATCTGTTTTCCTCTCTTCTTTACACTCCACAGAAACAATACCAGAGAAAATATGTATTAACAAATCTTGTAACGTTCTTAAGTGACTGGGTTGTTTCTTGGTTAGAAAATTTTGTTGTAGATGTCATTTATACCGTTGATTGAAATATTGGTAAAGATAGTCAACCGCTTGTATTTGCTTGTATCACGGATGCAATTCACATATGCATGTTGGGTTGCGTTTTTGTTTACTTTTTTCACCTGTACTGAAGCGCTAAGTTATAATGTGTACGATTCTTGAAATAGAATAGTTCAATTTATTCCACCGTTGTAAAAATGGCGCAACATACAATCCGTAAAATCTACTTTTGTCAATACAATGTTGCAACGTTTTCAAATGTTTAGTAAACGTATTAACTAGTAATTAAAAGTGACGAATTTTTCATTTATGAATAATACCATTGATGATACATATCTTGGATTTTAATGACAATGTTTTTTTTAATAATTTACTAAAATACATGCGAAGCGTTATTTGTTAAAACAGTTTGGTTTGGTCGGTGTTAGATAAATAAGAAACAATTATTTTACAAATTATGCTTGCACTTTATTTTTTAACTTGCAAATAATAATGTTGACATTTGTTTGTCATTTAATAACTTCGTTAGGAATAAAGTAGAACATACTGGGAGAAATACCACTAGAGTTCAGAAACGCAAAATTATTGGTTTTTGTATCTACTTGTTTTAAGTGTTCAGTTGAAAAGGATTTTAAATAAAAATTGGTTTTCAAATTTTTCAATTCAAAACGCAACAAGTTACCGTGTTTTTTAGGGAAAGTGGGTTCCACTAGACCTTCAAATTTAAATTCACTTGGTAATAAAACCTATTCCTGTTACTTCTAAAAATAAAAGTACTAGATTTTAGCTTGAGGTGTGTTGTCTCCCGACGCGGTGCGGATAATACGTGTATAATACACTATTCTTTTCTGTGACGTTTATGAGTCACATTCCTTATCGGCTTAGTCAGAAATTCTACAATTGCATACTTTTAGCAACACCTTTAGTAAATGAGTAGGCTTGTTATAATATTGTTTAGATGCAAACAGTTGAGTACGTTAGATTGTAATATAAGAAAATTCAACATTCGTTCCAACATAAAAAGGGATAGCGTTTCTATGTTAAAAAATTTTAATTTCAATGACCAAAATTTAGAAATTTACTTGCGTAAGCCTAATAGATTTTAAAACATTTTCAACGGATAAACGATGTTAATGTAATAAATATATGAGTATGGAATTTTCAAAAGTATTTAAAGAAATAGTTTTTTTTTGGGAGAACGTTTTCAACGATTTCTTTACGAAATTAATACTTTTAAATCTGCAGGTTTTTTTTCATAATAATAAACTTTATTCACATGTGTATGTATACAATCTTTGTACATATATGTGTTTGTCATGATGGTATAACCATTGTTATAACCTTACGTAAGAAAGATACAAATAAATATTATTACATTGAACAATTAACAGACAATAGAAAAAAAATATATAACAAAGGACACACATTTAATTAGTACGTCGACAAAAATCAATAAATTCTTGTATATTGTAGAACGCATGTTTTTGTTTGTTTGTCAACATTGACTCAATGCACCAATATTTCAATCAACGGCATGATGCATTGGCAACAATGTCGTGCCTTAGCATAAACTATCAGCAAAATTACAGTTTTCTATTTCACATTTATCGGCAATACTGTTCTGTAAATTCTACAATACAATTGACGTATTTTCTTAGCACAAAGCGATACTACCGACCTCTGATGTTTAGAACAAATTTCGGGGTCGCATAATCCCGTAAGGTTGACTATCTTTACCAATATTTCAATCAACGTTTATACTTCGGCAATGGTTTTGAATTGAATCCCAAAAATTACTTACCCTGATTGAAGTATTATTACTTATTGCATATTCTGTGTTCGAGTTGATGGCCAACACTGATTTGTTTGTTCTGTGAGTATTAATGTATCCAAGAAACTCTGGTTTTGCTCATTTTCTGTTTCTAACATATGATTACCGTTTAACATTAAGAAATGGTTGTCATTTAACTTTATGCTGAAAATAACCTGTGTTAATATATTTTCTTGTCTGACCACACATTTCAAAAAACTCAACAATGTTACTTTCTTCCTAAATAAATCTTTCCAAAGAATATCATACTATCGTTTTCTTTTTAAGGCAAGTTTTTAAGTCTTTTTCGATTGCGACTTGTTGTTTCTATTTGTGGCAAATACTCAACCTAGTTTCAAAGGACTAGCGCAATAACTAGTGTGCATCGAAATTTTCTTTCAAATAGAAATTTCTTGTTTTAGAATAATTGCATTTAAAAAATGACATGATGCTATACTCTTGGAACCAATGTAAAATTTCTATTATACGTAAATGTAATTGAATTAGTTTAATGTCGTCATTTTGCTTTGGATACTTCTTGAATAAGATATAAAAAGGATAGTTTTTTTAACTTTAAAGAACAACTTCGTTCGATATTTTTTTCAAGCTATTATTAATCGATTTAATACTAAAAGAAGAGGATAAACTGGATTCGATTCTAATTCTAATTAAAAATATGAGTGTCGACCAAAAGATATAAAAACAGAAGTACAAAACATAAGAAAGGAACAACAAATATTTCACGAACAAATAGCAAAACTCCAGAAAGAAAATGAAAATTTGAAACAAGAAAATCGAATATTAAAGGAAGAAAATAGACAAATCAAGGAAGAACTACAAATCATAAGAAACAGTATGGAGTACCTAGAAAAAAGAGAAAGAAAAACAACATTATTATTAAAGATTTGGACACAGAAAAAAACCACAACAATTGGCTGTAGTGGCAAACCTTTATCAAGGAAAACCTAAAAAATTGATGTAGAAATAAAGAAAGCGCGCAATTAAAGGAAAAGGTATGGTTAGTTGAATTAGAAAACGAGGACACGAAAAACAACGTAATGCAGAACAAGAGAAAACTTAATAAACTTGAAGTGAGTAGAGTATATATCGATGATGATCTGACACAAAAAAGAGATGGAGAAACAACGGCAAATAAGATTGATGGCAAGGAAGAAAAAGGAAAAGGAAAACTGTAAAAATGGGGTACAACAAAATAATAATAGAAAAAGTAGAATGGAGATGGAATAAAACTACGGAAAAACTTGAAAAAATGGAATCAAAAAACTAATAAAAGGACAACACTCAAACATTAAGACGAAACATGCAATAGAAAAGGACACGAGATACAAAATAGAACAAACAGAGGGAGCTGATAGTGAAGCAAGAACAACGATTAAAAATAATGAAAAGGTGAAAATAAGTACTAAACAAAATTCAAAAAAGAAATATGGAAACTAGGGACGTGGAATGTCAGAAGTCTAACAAAAAGAAACATGAATTAGTAGAAGAATTCGATAAATTAGGTTTAGATTTATTAGGTATAACGGAGACTAAAATGAAAGGAAAAGGAAAATGCTACTAACAGGTGGTCATTTGTTAATCTACAGCGGGGTAGAGCACAATGTTAACGCGAAAGGAAGGATAGCTTGCATTATAAGCAAAAAAATTTGAAACATGTGCAGAAATGGACAGCTTTCAACGAGAGAATACTAACTATTGAGATAAAAATTAATGAACAAGCAACAACAACAACAATAGCAGTCGTGTATGGTCCGAACGACAACGAGATCAGCATAAGAAAGGATGAATTTTGGGAAATGTTATCAGAGGCAGTAGAAAACCCTAAAGGTAGATTAATAATAATGGGAGATATAAATGGACGGGTAGGAAAAAGAATCAAGAAACAGGAGAAACAATTGGTAAATATGGCGAAACAACTAAAAACAATAATGGTACAAGATTTATCGAATTCTGCATAACTCATAATTTAGTAATAACAAATACTTTTTTCCAACACAAGAGATACATAAGTATACAAGAGAAGTGGCAACCAGAAATGAGAGATCAATTATAGATTATATAGCAATAGATAGAATGCACAGACAAGAAGTTAAAGACACAAGGGTGAAAAGAAGTGCAGAAATCTATTCGGACCACTTCTTGGTAATGTCCAAAATAATAATAAAGAACGACATAAAAAGTAGCAAGACAAAATCAGGAGGAAAAACGGATAAATTGAAAGACATCATAAAAACATATAAACTGAGGGAAGAACAAACCGCTGAAAAGTACAAAGAAATGGTAGAGCTCGAAATGAATAAAATTAAAGAAAATATACATGATACTAACATTGAGACAACATGGAAGTTATTTAAAGACACAATAAAAAAGTAGCAAGAGAAACATGCGGGAAGATAAAATAGATTCTACAAAAACAAACTAGATGGTGGAATAGTGAAATAAAAGAAGAGGTAAAATTAAAGAAACAGAAATGGAAAAATTACTTAAACAATAGTAACAACGAAAATTACAAGAAATATAAAGAACAAAGAACTAAAGTTAAAGAAATGGTTAAAAAGAGAAAACTCAAGCATGGGAAGAATTTGGAGCAAAAATGGAAAGTGTTGAAAAATCTAAGGAAGGAAAAACAACTTAAAAATAAATACATCAAATCCAAAGATAAAACAATTTTACATCAGGATGATCAAATAATGAACCGTTGGAAGGAATATTTTGAAAAAATATTAAACGTGAAGCAGCTGCAAACAACAAACAAAGTAGAAGAAAAGACAGTGAAAAATAGGACGTATAGAAGACATGGAACAAGACAAAATAAATATAGAAGAAGTGCAAGAAGCAATTAAAATGCTAAAAGAGGAAAAGCAGCAGGGCACGAAGGCATCACACCCAAAATGTTAAAAAATTTAGAAAACAATGGGCTAGAAGTATTGACACTCTTGTGTAATAAAGTATGGCAGGCAGAAACAATACCTAAAGAATGGGAACTAGGAATAATATTACCTATACATAAGAATGGTGACTACAAAGAATGCACAAATTATAGAGGAATCACCTTAAAAGGGAGTTAACAAGAAACTAATAAATAACGTTATTAGTATTTACAGCAATACAAGAAACTACATCCGAACAAGAAACTTGAAGTCAGAAGAATTCACAACCAAGGAAGGTCTAAGACAAGGCGGGGTACTAAGTCCAATTCTATTCAATGTTGTACTTGACGATATTATAAAGGAAATTAAAGCAAAATTGAGCAAGCTGCAAGTAGGATACAAAATTTAGAAATGGTCACGATAACTGAATGTACATTTGCTGATGATTTAGTAATTTACGCAAGAAACGAACGCGAACTGCAACATAATGTAGATACCTGGAATAAAGCCAAAAGAAATCTCAAAATAAATGTAAGCAAAACAAAGATAATGGCAATAGGAGATATGGAAACGAAGAATGGTTTGGATCTGGAACAAGTGGACGTATACAAGTACTTAGGAGTTAAAATACATAGAAACGGGAGGATGGAAGCGGAATTAACGGACAGACTTCAGAACGCAACAAAATTGTATTATGCCCTATGCCATCCTTTCCTGCGAAACAAAGAAATAACGAACAAAACAAAATAACAGTTTACAACACAATTTACAAACCTATATTAACATATGGATGTGAAAGTTGGGTATTGAACGAACAGTCAAAGAGCAAAATACAAAGCATGCAAATGAAATACCTTAGAGCCGTTAAAGGTATCACAAGAAGAGATAAAGTTCGCAATGAAATTGTTAGAGAGGAGCTGAAAGTAGAACCAATACTGAAGCATATAGAAAGGCAACATATAAAATGGTTCGGACATTTAACAAGGATGGGAAAAGATAGACAACCAAAAAAAGTGTGGCAAGCAAAATCACAGCAGAAAAGAATGAGAGGGAGACCAAGGAAGACGTGGGATGATGTGGTAGCAGAATGTTTAAAGAAGTGTGGCTTGACATGGAATGAAGAAAGTGTAAAAGCTAAAAATAAACAAGAATGGACAAAATTTATTTATAAAGAATTGTAAATTATTTAGAATTGTATTAATTTTAGTTATTCCTTAACACCTTCGGGTATATATTTTCTTTATCGTTCGTCTATAGGGCATAAGGCTTGTACTAATGTTTCCTTGTAGGGATGCATTCTATGATGTTTAGAATGAGATGAATCGACATTGGAGAGATACCGAATTCACTATAAGCTATCGAACTCCGGGATGAGCATGAAACTAAATTTAAAATATCAGTATTAGAATATTCAATTGATTCTATTTTTGAAAATACACTTTTTTGCTTCAATGAGAATGACAACCAAAGAAACATTCGTTTATTTAATCATACTCACAGCCTTTCAAATGTGTTTAGTTTTTAAGTGCAGTTTTAATTAATATTTAATAAAAAGCGTTAATAATGACAAAACCGTTAAAGATATGTGTAGGGATTACCTATAGCATATCGATGCGTAAATTAATTCGATTTGAAAAAACGACATTCTTAAGTTTGAAGTTTTCGGCTTTGCCACTAAATTTTTGGACGCCCTGTATAACCTGTGATAGGCTGCAAATATATTTAGTGAACTCTTATGGTTTATACTTGCTGTTTTTAAAATATGGAGTTTTATGTTTGAAGAACAGCAAAAAAAGTTGATGATAGGTATAGGATAACCTAACACAGTGTATCGTAGTATCAATTGTAGAATCCAAAAATGCATTAATATACAAGGTGTTTTATTTAACTTAAGAAAGTTGATGGCAATTCCGGTTATTCCGGAAGTTGTACAACATCGAAATATTTTAAGAACAAAAAGAAGATTATGGGTTATTTCTTAACCTGAAAGATTCAAATTTATAAATAGTAAGGAACCCTGTAAACTTCTAATGAACGGGTTCCGTGTAGACCCTGTATACAAATTCAATTGGAACACTCGGGATCTGTAGAATCGTTGAACACAGCGTACTACAAATACTTATGCTGCAAACAATGTTGAAGTCATTGGAAAGAAGCAATCTCAGAGTTGGTATTAGAAATGTAAATACTTTAAACATATTGCTTTAAAACTGACTTAACTGCATTATTTTTTTTATTAATACTATAATTATTTTCCGTAATCATACGTATTAAAGAGTCTAACTATATAACCAAATTACGAAAACATGTAACGAGTTAAAAGCATGGTCTACATTTTTCGACATTGTACTATAGCGTAACTCGTATTTTTGGCGATATTGACTGGTTTATATACTTAACAACGTCCTGATGTGTATGCAACTTACACTGCCGTTTTCGAATTGAGATTTTCGATAATTTTTAGGGGGACAAGGTAAACGTTTTCTCGGTCGTTTGCTAACTGCCTTGTATCCGAATATTTCAATCAACGGTAGGAGCATGTTATTATAGAAAAACTTGTGACTTCCTTTGTTATGTATTTTCTACGTGTTGTGCTTCATATTCTCCAAGCTCCTCCCCATGAACCAAGTTGCTGGATCAACGTATATATAAAATAGGGAAGGAAGTACTTTCTTTACTGTTGCATAAATTTGATGTTTTTTAGCTGAAATCTAGTAAAATGAGTAAATTATATAAATGAAGAGCGTAAAACTAGTTGCACAATAATCATTGAATAAATATGCATTTCCATAATGTTCATAATTTTAATTCTTAAAATAAAAAATAAATTAAATTTCTATTAAGTATATAAATATAATTCTTAAATAAAGATAAAATAAATTTTCATTAGGTATATAAATTTAATTCTTAACATAAAATTGACATCATTAAATTTATCAGTAGAATTTAGGGAGTTTAGGTTTTTAAGTGCATATAACGTAGACATTGAACTATTTCTGTTATAACTGGAATAATGGAACTGTTGAAGCAGGCACAAAGAAAGAAGGCCAAATAGATCGGTGGTATAACTAACCTTGTCTAGTCACAATAATCGTAATAAAACAGGTAATATACGCAGTTATAAGTTTTTCTTTAAGTCATTTGTGCGATTTTCGAGCAGTTTACTTTAGCTAATATTGATTTCACATTTTCAACGGGATTAAGATTCGTTAGCTGAACTTATAAATAATGGTTATTTATTGTGTTGCATTGGATATTACTTTGCATACATATAGAAAATTCATAAATTTAGGTCTTAAATTAGTTCCATTTCAAACTAAGACATGTTAAACCACTGTAATGCACATGTGCCTATAAACAAGTTCGAAGAGGACAGGTATCATATATATTAAAATCTGATCAGAAGGCGTTCCGCTGGTGGGTGTCCGTCCGTCGGCACGGTTCTCGACTCGAGTTTGTTTCCTTTTATTAATCCTAACGCTCAGCTTCATCTCATATATATTATCGCATTGTCAATTTATAGTAACCCTTCCTTATGTAATCATGTGTAGCATGCTGGCTCATCTAGTTCTATATATAGATCAATAAGTGAATTATAAGAACTTATTGTTGTAGGAAACTAAAACTCCCTAGAATCTAGTGACAAATTTAATTTGAATTAAAATTATGTATATACATGATAGAAAATCAACAATTTGCATTTAAGGTTTAGAATTATGTTAAATTGTTTTTTAAATTAATTTAATTTGAACTTTATGTATTACAGAAATTAATTTTTTAATCAATAATATTTGAGCATTTACAGTTTTGGTGTTTACGATGTGCTCTACATACACGTGACATATAGTTATCTTGCCTTATGTTTGCTCCAAAGAAATTTGTGTGAAATTTATTAGAATTGAGACTATTAATTTTTAAACTGCTTAGTACAATCTTCATTTTATTTAATTTTGCAACTGGTCAAGTTATTTTGCTAGAAATAAAGCACAATGAGACGATTTTATTAATCACATTTTAAGAAATACATTTGCAACAGCTTGTATTTGTATGTAACAGTTGGTTCATAAAATGGCATTTCTTAGTTTCTACTAATTTTAGAGTGAACATTATACACTAGATAATCGTAAGACACAATTTCATTCATAAAAAAAAATGTGTAGGTCAAATTGCGTGCTGTCCTGGGTATAGTCTACGTGTCGTGCGTCATGTTTTTCTTCTTCTCCTGTTAACTAAGTTGCTTTCCTCAACGTAATGCCTCAATATATTAGAGAAGTTATGGAAATATGCTGGGTTCAATACTGTTTTTCAAAATTATTTAATAAAACCATACAGCAACTGTTATTTATAATAATAAATCTTCTTCTAAATCAGTAAATTCAGGTGTACCCTAAGATCTATTCTAGGGCCTTTACTGTTTGTGATATACACTTCAATTTGAGTACTAATTTACAGCATGCAAAGTACATCTTTTATGCTGATGATATCAATATATTGTTCCTTCTCATGTAATGATGTTGTTCACGTTTGTAACTGCATTAATCAGGATTTGGAAACATTATCTAATGTGGTTCAGGAGCATTCTTTGCAACTAAATCCATTGAAATTAAAAGTTATGTTATTTTGTGAGTGATTACTACTACAACAATGTGCTTGCTCAAATAAATATTAAAATACAAGGAAAAAAACTGGAGGTGTGTAATCAAGCAAAAAAGAAGAGGTATTACTCGATAAGAATCTAAGGTTCAAATATCATATTAACAACTGTATTAAAAAGGTTTTTACAATTTACGCCAAATATATCAAAACAGAGATTGCAAAGTAATTTACTCGAAATCGCCCCCATATCTTATGATAAAATCACTTATCGAACCGATATACATCACTTAGGTTTAAGATTCCGTGGATTTTTGACAATACCTCAACATAAAACTAATATGTTCAAACGATCTTTTACGTACAACATGGCAATTCAATGGAATCAAGTACCCGAGGAATATAAATTAAGTCTCAGTTGTTTTAAGAAGAAAATGTTTACAAGGTTTTTTGAGAAAAGGCTGGTTTAGTTGAATATGTCTTCACCTCTATACTATGCATCAAAATAACCAAATTGGCATAACCTCCCATAGTTTTAATAATAGGTTAATGCAATTTTAGTATTTGATATGTCACATTAAATAATCCTCTGCAGTATTCATTACTCTTTATCGTTCTCTCTATCGACTATTCTTCTCTTTCGTCATTGTTTTTTCTCTTAATTATTATTCTTAGTTTTATTAATGGTTAAGTGGAAGAGCAGCTATGCTGAACTTCGCCCCCGTTTAATTTGTATTTTCTATGTATGTGTACGTTTCTTATTCATAATAATAAAGCACAATAATAATAATAATAATAGAAAAATGAGTAAATTACCCTGGACTACTCCATTTCCATCATATGGTCATCTCGCTCAAAAATTAGTGCTCACCTTATGTTTGCTCCAATAGTATTTTTGTGTCGCTAGGGCAGAAAGTAGGCGTTTGCAGGCCAGTATGCTTTTCATGCTCGAGCCCAGCGAAGGAACAACAACAACTTGATAGTTACCGTCCAATATTTAAAATAATAGTTATTTCAACAATATTTATTATTAGAGAGTAGTGTCACATCCGCATTGCACCTACTTGATATTTTTGAAAATGGATTGTTTTTTAACGCAGTCGGTAAAATAGAGATTAAATTGGGATTTTTTCCAATCTTACCTTTAGAATGAGTCAAAGATTAGATCTTACTTTTTGATGTTCAACTATAACGGAAACAAAATTGGAAACAGTGACAATGAATTCAACCGTTTTTGGAATAATCAAAAAATGTTGTAAAGAATACATTTTCTCATAAAACGTAAAATAAAAAACTTTTTCCTCTTGGCAACCCCATCCGTGGACGTCGAAGACATAGTAGACAAAGAAGAAGAAGAGTATTGATGATGAAACAAGTGATGAAGGTGATGCATTGTCCAATTGATGGCGACGACTCCGAAACGGAAGAAGAAGAAAAATTAAAAAAGCTTATTTAGTTAATTATTATTTTCTTAACAATTCTATATAACGTTAATTTAAATTTCTATTATGTACTTACATTTTCTCTTCATTATTTTTCATTTTTGCAACAATTATTAAAGTAACTACATATTTACTATGAATAAATTGTTTTGAATTTCTACAAACAATTCGGTATTTTCAAACTTTTTATAAAATGTGTAAAATTGAAGCTCATACACATAAAAGACGTTCGCCTGTTTTAAAAAAATTTTTATATCACTGTGCAGTTTTAAAATGTGTATTTAATTCAAATACTAAAAATTGGCGCCAAAACAGTTTAACAGAAGGTCATCTGTTTCGTGACGTCATTCGTCGTATAAATAACATAAAATAGTAAATCAGTTGTGTTTTACGTTAGTACTTAGTGTTGTTATACAGGTGAAAATGTTTTTTATATCGTGTCGGAGTGTAAATAATGTATAAAAAAACACTGTAAGTTAATAAAAAATACATTTTATACGAGTACTTTTCCGTCTAATATTGTTGTTATGAATGTAGAATATATCCTTCATTTCAATTTAACATCCTGTAGTAATTATATTCAGCACAATTCATTTTGAAATAAAAGATTTAGACCTAATGTGAATTATGTATTACAATGGTATTAATTCCAATTAACTTTACATCTGTAATCTCCATAAACATATGTAAAAACGCTTAGGTTGTTCGAACAGGCCTTGACAAACTCTTCCCGATGTCATACATTTATAAACACTTGTTTTTAATTCCCTTAAACACAAAGATGACCCACTAAATCAACGTAAAACGTAAACAAACCACCATTTATGGAGTGTTGACGTCGAGCCAATGGCTTAACGCGTTTAAAGGAATGATTTTAAAAACGTGTTTTAGATATCTTTAAAAATGAAAATATTTAATTCTGAACACATTATATATTTTTTTTGTGGTACTGGGGTTTCCTTTTACGTTTATGACTAAACAATGAAGTATAATTTTTCGTAAATATAGAATTTAATGAAAACACATTAAAAAAGAATTGTTTATAACAATTAGATTTGTCTGTCATTCAAATTATGTAGTTTTTGTGACATTAAAATGTTGACTGCCAGAACAACAGATTGAATACTATGGTTAAAAAAAAATATTGAATTTTTTTAAATAATTTCTGATATGCCACCACAAATGTTAATAATTTTGATCGTTTTGATAGTCATCTGCCGTCTAGTTACTATATTTCTTAAGAACAGATTGTATAACGCCATAAAAAAGTTAATAAATTTTGAACTATTTTGATAAGAGAAAATAAGATAAAACATTTCAGTGAATTTCTGTGTCGTTAATACCTTTATTTATTCATCAATGTAATCTTTCTGTATTATAGGCAGAATGAATATTGTCTAAAAAAAAAGTAAAAACTAAATTGGACGATTTTAAACTAAGATAATAATTTTGTTTGGAACCTAAAACAGTCTGTCAATAAATTGAAGCCAATATTTTGTTGCATATTGAGACAACGACAGATTGGATAAAGTCAACAATAACAATCATTTTCTTGAGGTGATTTGCAATCGATTTTGCAAACGTCATCTCACCTAGAACTGCCAACAAATACATTTTCAGATAGGCACTGAACTATACTTTTGTATATGCAAAACGGCAGAAAAGTCATTTATGGTAATCTGTCATTTATATGCCCGAAATGTACCACAACTTCCATTAAACTTTTATAACTGTGACTTAACTGTTACTACCAAAATACTAAAATGTATTTTTGACTAATAATATTTTTCTGCGTACCTTTTATTTTTATGTTTTCTAATTTAATTTCGTTTATGTCTATAGTATTAAAAATGTGGGTAAGCAAAAATTAAATTTGTATGCTTCAAACCAAAAGTATTTAAAAATTTTATTCACATCAAACAAAAAGCTAAATACATATAAATACAGTATTACAAAATATTTGATTAATTTATGCGCAACGTTTACATAATATTTTAATACATACAAAAAATAGACATGGTAATGTAAATGAAAGTAAGTTAAAGACTATAAAACAATCCAATAAATGTCTGAAATAAAACGTATAACTCTCCGAAGCAAACTAAGCAATAAAAAACGTTAATTTAATGATATGAACAGCCACAGAACTTTGTATCACATTAGAACCACTTTATCTTCTGTAAAAACTGGACATTTCGAAGTTTTTTTAGTTTGACGGCTATCATATTTTTCATAACCAGAAGCAAGCGCTTGCAAATGGTCCCTACGTATTCAAAAGATCTGTTTCCTGTAATTTTTTCTCGGAACTGACTTCCGACATACTATAAATCTGTCTAAGTGCGTAAAGAAACTGTATTCACAGCCCAATAAAATAACAAATCTTATAGGTAATTAAAGGTAGAATAATTGCTATAGAGCATGGTGCGCCTGCTGCAACAACCATTACCGCAGTTGTAGTCACCCAATTACGTTATAAGTATTCCAGGTAATGGGGTGCTGAGGCGTTTTTAAGCTGTT